>OY770010.1:49364723-49592223 GCA_963669245.1 Quercus cerris
ATTGTTTCGTAATCTGAAAATAACTCTCTCATTTGAGCTCCAATTGAGATGATTCAAGATGCTATGGAACGCCAAGACAAAGATCTACAACTTTCATGTTTTGAGTTTTGAGAGATACGGGATGCATCAAGGTAGAAATTGGGTATGAATTTGCTGCACCTGCACTGCTGATGTTCTGGAATGTTCCTTTGCCTAAAATTCTAATACGTGGATCTGATGTGGTTTATTTTTGAAAGCTTCTAGATCTGATGCATGAAATTTCTAGCTAAAAAACACCACTTTCCTAGATATATTAGGACTTTGTTTTATTTTTAATATTTTTCCTTAATTAGTCGGATTTGGATGTTATTATTTAGAATATTTTTAGGAGATTTTGTAGGCTTCGGAAAGGGGGAATTAACGTGTAAAAGGGGGAGGAGAAATCAGATTGGACACACACACACGCACGCCTCTCTCTCCCCTCTTCTCTTATTTTCTCCTTTGAGTTTTTTGTCATGACCTTGTGTGGCTAAAATTTTATACTTGGTCGAAGGAAACTGAAGCCTCGAAATCAATAAAATTGTGAGATCTAATTTTTTTTTATTGTTCAATTTATGATTTGAATATTGGATGTTCTTCTGCGTCTATTTTCATGATTGTCTCATTTAAATATTAGGAGGCCTACTAGTTCATTATTCGTTTCAATCTACTACTAGATTAGATATCAAATTCATAATTGTTTGATCTCTCTAATTTGTGAAGCAACCAAAATTTAATGATTTGCTGCGTCAGAAATTATTAGATCTTAGGAAGAACGCTCAACTAAATTAAATGCAACCGCTTGTGTTTGTATTGTTTAGCTTCATCGATCTCTCTAGTTCTTAAGACTATTACTGAATTAAACTTTTAGTACTTGTCTTGGGTTGTTTAGTAGTTAGAGTTTATTAGATCGCTTGTTTTCTAATTAATTGCAACTAAGGAGAGAAAGGAAAATAATTCCAATGGTGAATATTCAAAGTGTGAATTGATATATACTTGCATCGATAATTAGTTGTAAAATTCCGATGGTGGATGTCGACTTGGACCAAGGCTTGTTCTCTTGATTGATTTCGATACTTTAATTTGCATTGTTCCTTAGTTGTTTTGCTTAAAATTATTTTCATTATACTTAAACCCCTCCCCCCAATCCTTGTTCATGTAGCATAAAACTAGGCTAGATACTCTCTGTGGGAACGATCCTTACTCTCACTATTACATATATTTTCAAGAGTATAGGTTTTATTTTTGATTGCCTACGACAGCACACCGAGAGTAAAGGGTTTCCGCCTTTAAGGAGACAGCCAAGGAGGAGAGAGCAAAAGGTTTCTGCATTCAAGAAGATAGCCAGGGAGAAGAGAGCAATGTGTTGCCGCATTTGAGAAGATAGTTAAGGGGGAGAGAGTAAAGTATTACCACCTTTAACACACAAAGAGAGTGTGTGTGAGAGCAAATACAAATAAGAAGATTTTCTTTAGCAATGAGACACAAAGAGAGTGTATGTGAGAGCAAAGAAAAATAAGAGAGTTTTTTCTTAAGTTGTTAGATATACACAACATATATTGTAGTTGATTTGAGAATAGTGAAATTAATTCGAAATTTGTCCCATGGTTTTTTTCCTTCAAGGAGAAAAGGGTTTTCTATGTAAATATTTGTGTCCTTGTGTGCAATTGCTATTTGAGATTGATGGATAATATTATTCGGGACCTAACAGTGGTATCAGAGCTAAGGTTAGAGTATAAGTAATGGTTGGAGAAGAAGGCAAGACTTCAAGAATCAAAAAGTTTGATGGAATAGACTTTGGATATTGGAGGATGTAGATTGAAGATTATCTCTATAGAAAGAAGTTGCATTTACCTCATTTGGGGAAAAAACCTGATACTATGAAGGATGAAGAATGGAACCTTCTCAATAGACTAGTATTGGGAGTTATTCGATTAACTCTATCAAGATCAGTTGCGTACAATGTTGTGAAAGAAAAGACCAACAGTGGTATTTGAGCTTTGTTGATTTAGTGGATGACTCTATGTGAATTATGATGGAAGAGAAGGGATTGCTTTGATTAAGGTGGAGCTATTCCAAGAGGAAAAGAATATTACTTGATTAAGGGGGAGCTATCCCAAGAGGAAAGAAGACAATTGATGGAATTTGAGTTAAGGTGGAGATTGTTAGGAAATTGCTTCAAATTCCAATTGTGACTTGGAATGTCAATTAGGTTTTCTATTAAAGAATGAAAAATTAAATTTGAGTTTCCTTTGTGTGGAAGGAAAGACTATTCCTTGGTGAAGAGGGAAAGTCTACTCCCTTGTGTGAATGGAAAGACTATTCCTTGGTGTGAAAGGAAAGTTTATTCCTTGTTAAAGAAGTAATGTATTTCTAGTTCAAGAGAGAATAGGAAAAGAGTCTTATAAATAGATAGTACTATAAAGAATTTGATGGTTTTGGCCCAAGGGTCTTCCCTATCGAGAGAGAGAAAATAAAGCATGAAATCAAGAGAGAAAAAAAAAGATTTTCACTTGGAAGTAACCAAGGAGGAGACAACGAAGGGTTGCTGGCTTCAAGAAGATAGTTAAGGAAGAAAGAGTAAATGATTGCCGTCTTCGAGAAGATAACCAAGGAGGAGAGAGCAAAATGTTGCCGCCTTTGAGAAGATAGTCAAGGAGGAGAGAGTAAGGGTTGCCATTTTTGAGAAGATAACCAAGGAGTAGAGAGCAAAGTATTGCCGCCTTTGAGAAGATAATCAAGGAGGAGAGAGCAAAGTGTTGTTCCTTTCGAGAAGATAGCCAAGGAAGAGAGTAAGGTATTGCCACCTTTGAGGAGATATAACTAAGGAGGAGAGAGTAAAGGATTGCCATCTTTGATGAGATAGTCAAGGAGGAGAGAACAAAGTGTTACTGCCTTCGACATACAAAGAGAGTGTGCGTGAGAGTAAAGAAAAACAAAAAGGTTTTTATTTAGCCGTGAGACACAAAGAGAGTGTATGTGAGAGAAAAGAAAAATAAGAGATATTTTTCTTTAGTCGTGAGACAAACAAAAAAGATATTGTAATTGATTTGAGAATAATGAAATTGATTTGGAATTTGTCCCATGATTTTTCCCTTCAAAGAGAAATGATTTTTCACGTAAATATTTGTGTTCTTGTATGCAATTGCTATTTGAGATTGATAATATTAGTGGATAATTATTTGGGATCTAACAGTGCCTAGGTTGCTAGAAATTAAGTTGACTAACCATTCACACCGACCGGTTGTCAAATCATTAAATTTCATGAAAATATTTTGAGAATGTTAATTTCCACCATATTGGACTGAAAATTAGGCCATGTTTTATATTGCAGTAAATTCATCGTGAAGAGGGTGAAATTCTCTTTGATTAGATAATTCTCATGTCAAAATCAGCTTTGAATATGGTAAGATATTAGAAAATCAATTTATTGGTTAGAAACATTGTCTTTCCCTTTCTTTTTTTTCCATTAAACGTGGAAAATGTGTAACATTAGTTTGAGGTGGTCAAGTAGGATTAAACAACATCGAGTTTAAGAAAATGATGTATCGTTGAAAAGTGTATGAAAATTTGAAGGGCCATGAACATGAAAATTCCAAGAGATTTTTTTTCAAACTAATGAAAGCAAGAAAAGTGGAATTTTTGCTCAAACACTGTCAACAATTGTATTTATTAAATCTAGAATTAGCACTGTTCATTATAATTTGCCGTTGAATAACATCATATTAGGGATAGTTAAGTGGAAAATAAATAAATTAAAGTGGGTTATAATTAGATTATGGGCCTGCATTGCATTAGCACAATTATAAAAGAGCTTTAAGTACTTTAAAGCTCTACAATTTACTATTCATATTTTATAAATCTACAATTTTAAAGCATTATTTCCTATAGTTTTTCGGACTCTCAAAACATTTAAAGTTTTCTTAGTTAACGCTTTTTATCGTAATAATTTTACAACAAAAAAGCTCTACTTCCTAGGTCAATATAAGATCGACACTATAAGTGTTTTTTTTCATTGTTTCTAAACAAAGAGTTATATTTCTTCAATCAATATATAACCTTGGCTCCTAAGAAAGATTTCTTGATTCTACCGGTAAACTATACTTAATTATATATAATTGATCAACAAGTTTGATTTCAGTGCAAATACAAATTCATATCTTATTACACCCTGCCTAGAAATCATAAAGAAAAAGGAAGCATTTGTACTTTAGAACCACACTTTGGGGAAAAATAAAATCCAAACAAATCGTCACATTTGGTACGGACTTTATATAGCCAAACTAGATATACAATTATGAAGATAGGTTATGTATTAAAAAAAATGTGAATGGTCATATAAGTCACCCTTTAATAGATTGGAGCGAAGTATTATCCTTCAAACAGTTTGGAGCCAAACTCTATTCTTTTAGTATCGAGTTGGTGTAGCGAAGGCAAGCAACTCCTCATCACCTTCAAAGGTAGCCATGTCAGCCTCTTTTAAATTAACCCATGCTTCTATTCCATTACCCGATGCGGTATCCATGAAAACAACTAAATTTTTGAAGGTCAGGCTGCAAGAACCAACCCACAAAGGCTTTCCCCACCCAAAATTAGTTTCATATAGAGGAAATCTGCAGAGACTAGTAAAGCTAAATGAAAGCACATCTCCTTTTGTAACTTTTTCAGCACGCTCTTTCATAAAATTCAAGTGCCCATTGCCTTCCTGTAGTTTTTTCACATACTCCCCATCTATTGTCTTAATCGCATCTCTCATTTGGTTCACGAGGCCATGACACTCCCCTTTCGAGTCCATGCAAGGTGTGGCTATGGAAAATCGGCTAATATTTCCGAAGTAACATTCTGACAATGGAGGGTCCATTCTTGTGCGTAGATTGACTGCATGAAGCACTGTGTACAACCTCTCTGGGTCCAATTTCCCTTGAGTGGTGGCGGCCACAAATCGGCTCCATATGAAAGCCGATAAGGCCTCAATACGTGTGGGGCACCTTTTGCACTCCACGCTTGCATTGTCAGTGTATTTAGCTTTAAGAGCTGCAATCATGGAGGCGTTGAACACAAACCTCTTTGTCACAATCTTGTCCTTCATGATTCCAGTGCTTGGTTTAAACCCAGAAATGTTTTTAGGTGGAAAGAGGGTGGCCAAATCAAATCGTGGACAGATTGTATTGCTAACACCACGAGCTGTAGCAGCCCAACTATTAAGAAACATCGCTAGAGATAATGCATCAGCAACCTTGTGGGAAATGCAAACTCCAATAGCTATTCCACCACAGTCAAAAACATTAACCTGAATTGCCAAAACTAACTCCCCTACATTATCTAGCTCATATGGGAGTAGTTTATTGAGTTGGGCTGGTTCAGGTTGCTGAATAACTTGGGAGATTTGGCACTTGGCTTGGGCTTCAAAATAGTGGACACCCTCATCGTTACAGTTTATAAAGGAGTTGTCTTTAACCCTACCGGCTAGTGGGTAAAAGTTTGTCAAGGTTTCAGACAGGGATTTCTTGAGCCTGTTCAATCTGTCGGCATTGATGGGATTGTTATCACTTGGGTAAAAAAGGATCATAGGCATGAAAACTGGTGTGGCAATTTGGTCAAGAAAGGAGAGTTGGAGATTACGAAGATGGTGTGGGGTTGGAGACAATGGTTTAATGGTATCACTCTCTAACACTACAACTTTCATCTTTGCTTCCTATTATGAAAAGGGGTGCGTGTATTTTTGCTCTAGTAAGGAGTAGAAGGTTATTCAGTCACGGCTATTTCTGCCATTTCCACATGCCAATTCCATTTTATAAGCAATGAGTTGCTCTACTTTTCTGCAATCATGCAAGTTGAACATGATGCTATGACCAAAAAATGAAAGTTGGTGAAGAATGTTGAACCTCTATCTAGAAAACGAAATCCAATAATGTGAAGTCTACGGGCGGTGTACCACTGTGATCATAATCATAACTCAAAAAACCACGCTAAGATTTCATTCGGTTTTCCAATTCAAAAGTTGAGCAGTCGACGCGGTTTTAGTCATGAAATATTGCACTAATACATGCACCTGAGAGTATTATCATTTTTTCTAAACGTGAAGACAGAAATGGGATAGGGATGGTCCCTCTGGTCCACAAAACAAAGGAATAGGTTAGGTATATATTCACCACTAGGTAGAGCACTTTGCACAGTGTCTTCGGGAATACTTGGAGCAAGTCATATTTTTCTCATGCGTTTAGATATCAAATAGTTTTTCATAACCTATCTACTATAAATATAATACAAAAAGAATTTATATTTTGGTAGCTTTTATGGTTACAAAAATCTAAAAGATAGTTTAGTTTTTAAGAAGTACGTTTTGTTAATTTTATTTTTGTAAAAATAAAAAAAAAAGCTAAAAGCTAATTTTTTTTTTCCTTGAATAAGCTTCTTGGGTTTTTTAATTTTTTGAGAAGTAAAAAAATACATTATATTTAAAAATAAAAAATAAAAATTGTAAATAACTTGTAATTAATCCAAGCTCACCTCTACGACAGGCTGAGGTTAGCAAATTAAGACACGACTCCGATGACACACAACAAGTCATTATCATGTGCGTTTGAGAATGAGTGAAAAGTAAAAATAAAACAAAAGAATAAGACATGGTCGTTGCTACATACTATAATATCTTTTATAAAATATTGATCACATGTTAAATTTTAAAATTATTTTGACATATGGTGGGTTGAAACTTTTTTTAAATTTTTTTATTTTTTAAATTTTTAAATTTGAGAAAACATAGGGGTTGAGACTTAAAAGGGCCAACAAAAGGTTTTCTTTACTCCAAATGAATTAAATGTTTCCACCCCCAAAAAATTGTTACGAGTCATAGAATGCATTTTTGTTTTTGCTTGAAGAATTCATATTTTAAATTAGGTTCATGTTAACAAATTTCTTTAGAAAAATTGTTAATAAATTATTTTACAAAAGTTTTGATACCATTTTCATAAGAAATATAAAAAGTCGTTACTTACTTTCTTTTTTTTTTTCTTTTTTCATAAAAAGCTTTTAAATGTATTTCCTAAATTAATATCCTTTAAGTATTCATTAACTTTTCTTTATAAATTATTAACCAAATGTGTCACAGTCTCCGTCCTACCAAATACCTACTAAGTTGACATAATATATATATAAGACCTATTAAGTTTAATTGTCAAAATCTGCTAATTATTAAGCTTATCGATTGCCTTCAGCTTGATATTTGCTTGACATATACTGTAGTTTTGATTATCTATTTTCTTTTATTAATAATCTATCCAAGAAGGTTACATTACAACGTATCTTACGTATGAAATTACCAAATTTCTCTGAAAAAAATAAGTGAGAAATAGTGAGAACTTAAACCAGTGGGTTGAGTGCCAACTGTATGAAATTTTGGTTTTGAGATTTATTTGATATCTAGAAAGTCAGCACATTGATTCGCCTCCCCTTAAAGTGTGCCCCACTTTCAGCTTCATAGCCTAATAAGCTAACACAAGTACTGTATATATATTTGTCGAATTTCTGGATTTGATTGATCAATAGTCACCGCAAGACTTACAAGCTAGTTACAACTTATAAGTACAGAGAGTCAACAACACCTTAGATATCTTTATAGTTTTTTAGGATAAGTGCAAAGATACCATCTGATCTGTATTGAGAAATTGATGCAGCGATGAACAAGGAAACGTCCGTCTCAGATATAGACATTTAGTACTATTAGTGATGACTTTGATGAGTTTGATCACTTCAAACAATTCGAGAAGGATGCAGGTTGACTAATAATTAAAGAAGAGGAGCGATAATAGCACTTGCACTAATACTTGTATAATATAAAAAATATCACATTCGATTAAGACCAAAATTCACTCACATCAACTCATATAAAGTTACCTAAAAATATATAGAAGTTAAGTAACCGTGTAAATTTACACTTACACTATTCATTTTGCATTTAATTTTTTATTTTTTATTTTAGTATCTTCAGAATGAATAAAGAGATGAGTAAATAATAGTTGTTATGTGTGAAAAAAGAAAAAAAATAAAAAAAAAATTTAAGAAAAATTAATATTTTAATAAAATATAGTGTAAAATAGATACATTTATGTACAGTAGACTGTTTTGAAAAGTGAATGTATAGAAAAAATAGGATTATATATTAAAATAGGCATAACTTTTTGATAAGAAAATAAGAATGCTCTAACACTAAAAATTTCTTGGGAATTCATGGATCCTGTATTGTGGCGGCCGCGAGACATTTATATAGGCATAGCATATAGATGTCCAAACACAGGATACCTACAGGGACGGGTGAAAAAAAAAAAAAAAAACATTAACCCTTTTTTTTGTCTTTGTGTTTTGTGTGATTGAATCTAAATAACAAATTGAAATATTTTATATGTTATCAACTATTTGACTAAACAAAAATATATTTCTACCAAACAAATAGATACATACTTTTATCACACAAAAAAAAAAAAAAAAAAAAAACTAGGTACATACTTTTGCATTAGTTGCATTGCATTTAAATATAGTTGTATCAGATAGGAGCTTAAAACTTTGAACGAAAATTTTCTTTTCCTCCCAAAAATTTAATAGAAATTTGACTAATGGCAACCTAGCATACATTTTTTTTTTTTAACGAAAGTTAGGTATCTTTATTTAAATTGCATGGCATAAAGTGTGAGGACTAAAACCTTTAATTGTTTTCCTTTGAGTATTAGAGATAATTATTAAAATAATTATGTGTTCATTATAATTTTATATGTTCAATGAGATTGTGATTCTATTTTTTTTTTTAAAATTAGTCTTGTACTTTCTTTAAATTTAAATACTTTTAGAAAATAATTATATGTATAAATATATAATTTTTAATTGCTATTTAAAGTGTTAATTATAAGCTTAACTAATTTCCCATTTCATATGTATACAATTTTTTAAAATTGAAAAATTTATACACATGTTTAAGATCTTTATATATATATATATATATAGAGTAATAAGTTTAGTGGGTCATGGGACCCAGACCATTATGTGGTTCCTCCAATGCAAGTTTGTTACATAATCGTATAAGAGAAAACATTGGGTCAAACAGTGGCATAAAACCAGTGTTTACGCCACCCAATAAAATCTTGCCACATTACCTTTTTTTTTTTTTTTTTTTTGGGTACTTAAGCCCCTAATCAAAACAAAATAGAACGACCTAAGAAAAAAGAAAAAGAAAAGAGAGGAAGACTTTTGGGATTAAGCCCTTCTTCATAGCAAGCGATTGAGTGATCCACTTGTCCAAGCATCGAAAATGTATCACCGAGTTGCATGTGACTAGAAAACGCCACGAGCACATGATCGGTGCCTCTTGGAGGAACCAGAACCTAAATGGCTAGCTCCAGAGCTGGAATCGCCTCCTCGAGATCGCCGCCAAAACGTAAAGGGTCATTGCCAAGTCCAGGCTTGGCTTGCCTTCAGCTCCATCGGAGCACCGCTTGAATGACTTCAAAGCTCGGAGTGCATAGTCGAGAGCCTTGTTTGGTCCCTCACTGGAGGTGATAATGTCGCGAGCGAGTTTGAGGAGAAATGGGCCGAGATCCGGGTTTTTGAGAGTTGCTTCGGAGTTTGGGTTATCTAGGGGAGGTTTTCTCGACAAGAATTTGGATTGCGATGGAGATAGGGAAGGCGGTCGTCTCGAAAACGAAGAGGTTGGTTTGGAGTTCGAAACAAAGTTTACGAGTTTGGATCTTCGTTGGGTCAGAGTTTGGGCTTGGGCTTGGGTTGGAGTTTCGAGGACGGAGATTCGGAGTGGTGGAGTTTTGGGTGGAGTTTTAACAGAGAGAAGGCCCAACATTCTTTTTTCTTAGGATCGAGAATTTGGGATTGGAGAAAAAGAGTGGAAAGGTGAAAGTTGTGAAATTCAAGGTACAAAAAATGATAAATACGAGAGAGAGAGAGAGAGAGAGAGAGAGAGAGAGAGTAATGAAGGTGTGGGGATTAAGTTGAGATTAATGGAGTTGATTAGAACTTGGTACCAAACTCAACTTGGTGTGTTTGGGATTTTCATTGTTTGATTTTGATTGTAGTATGAGTTTGTCTCTGAGTAATGAAGGTGTGGGGATTAAGTTGAGATTAATGGAGTTGATTAGAACTAGGTACCAAACTCAACTTGGTGTGTTTGGGATTTTAATTGTTTGATTGATTGCAGTATGAGTTTGCAGATAATATGTCACTGCTAGGCTGGCACAAGTGTGATGGAGGTTTCAATGTTGTCTTTAAGGGAAATTTCGTCATTTTTCTCACTCTTGCAGTTAGAGGAAGCAGCTGTGTGGTGGTAGGCTGCTTCTTTTTTCTTAGGTCGTTCTGTTTTGTTTTGATTAGGGGCTTAAGTACCGAAAAAAGATAAAAAAAAGTGACGTGGCAATATTCTATTGGGTGGCATAAAACACTGGTTTTACGCCACCGCCTGACCCAATGTTTTCTCATCGTATAAACCCATCAGAAAGAATAAGAAACTTCAAGAATAACATGTAGTGGCCGGTCATAAAGTTTAAAATGTTAATCTTCAATGCATAAATCTTAGATTCCATACTTTTTATACAATATATTAGGTTTTTTAATCAAATTTAAACACACAACTGTATTAATTTAGTATCCTCGAAAAAGTTAACATTTTTATACTTCATTAATTAATGTAAGCATATGTTTGAATTTAATTGGACAACCTTTAAATTTGATTGAAAAATCTAATATATTGCTTTTAAGACATTGTATCTAAATTATACCCTTTTTCAATTTCACAAAATGACTCTACTCTTTTCCACTTTCTAATTGCTCCAAGTTGCATCACTTAAAATGTTGATTGTTCAAGCTCGCAATACTTCAATTTTACATTTTATATATATATATATATATATATATATATATATTTGTTGATCTTTTGATATGTCAAGTAACTCGTTGCAAGCCCCTCTCAGCGCGGCCCATCTCGACGTAACCCACATGCTTCCTGGCAGCCCCCTCCTAGTGATCTGTACAAAATCAACTACGATGCAGCCACTTTCGAGCATGACGGAAAGTCTGGGATAGGAGTCATTATCCGAGACTCGCACGGTGCAGCTATTGCTTCTTTGTCACAGCTGATCCCTTGTGCGTATAAGGCAGCAGATATGGAGGCTATTGCTGCTAATAGGGCGTTGGAGTTTGCAAGGGAAATAGGAATCAATGATGCTATTCTGGAAGGAGACTCAAGCATTGTCCATCTAGCTTTAATGAGGGGGGTACAATCTTTATCTCCGCTTGGGTTGTTGGTGGAGGATATTAAAGTTTCTTCAGCTAGTTTTCGTACATTACTTTACTCTCACACAAAGAGAGAAGGTAACAAGGTAGCTCATGGATTAGCTAGACACGCAATTCATGTTTTAGATTATGTAGTGTGGATGGAGTCTGTCCCTCCACTTTCTTATGATGTATTTCAGGCTGATTTAGCCAATATTGTTCAATAAAAGCCCTAACAAGCCGGATTCTCAAAAAAAAAAAAAAAAAAAAAAAAAAGTATGAAATGTATAAAGATTCTTAGTTCAAATCTTAGCATTCTACTTAATACTCTACTAATCACAATTTATTAATACTTTTTTTTTTTTTTACATTTATTATAAAGTAGTAAAAATTTTAAAAATAAAAATAAAATAGATTGTATATGATAAATTATAATTGATGAAGTATAAAATGAAATAGGTATCTTCTTAAAAATAAATAAATAAATAAAAGGTGGAACACTTTTAAGTGGGATCAATTATTTCTATCAATCATCCCATTGCTAGTCAATGACTGAGAGGAAAAGGATAGAAAATGTCCATGAAATCCTAACTTCCCTGTTTGGAAGACCCACTTTTGGATTATTTTAAGCTAGTCATTTTATTGGACTTGTCCGAGCTAGTGCTCAAAGTTAGAAAAAATGACAATAAATTATGAATATATATCGCTTCATGCAGTAATCTTTTAGAGCCTATAGTAAGTCGATTCTGCTCATTCTTGTACAGTTCACATGAGAAAGAGCTGGGCTGCGCCCACAATATGGTGAGTATGTATGATTGCATACACCTGTCATCTCCACTGACAAAAACGCATAACGAGTATATGACCCAGATTTTGAAGTTCAAAAAGTCTAAATTCCGACGGGCTTATTAATCAAAATTAGAATTCTCTTCATACTCAGTTTATTTTATAGACTACCCTTTTTCTTTTTCTTTTTTAACTGAATAATAATAAAAAAAAAAAGGTCATTGTGTGGTTTCATTGACTCCATAGCAAATTACGACAATTAGTAATAATTTAAAAGCTAATCTACTGGTTAAACAATTGTTGTTTATATTTAAGAAAATAACAACAGCAAAATTAATTACAAAGAAAAATCTTATAAGTCACAATTGTTTGTCCTAAATTTAGATTATGAACAAACTTATTTAACACCCAAGCCAAAAGATTCAAAGTAATAAATAAATAACTTTTAAGCTCTCTTTCAAAGACTCCCAAATAAAACAACTAGTGAACTAAAGGCCACCTTCTCAAAAAAAGAAAAAGCAAAAAAAAGAAAAAATAAGTGAACTAAAGACCATATAGCAGGATTCAATCTGTATAGTTAGAGTCTATAAGATTATAACACACTTTGATATCTCATGAGATCGTTTCGTAAAATACTATTATAGCACTGTAGTTTTCACATTTGGGGTCGATGAAACATGCGTGAGGAACTCCTCGTCCCTTTCAAATTTAGCCATGTCGTCCTCTTTCAAGTTAACCCATGCCTCTATTCCATTCCCGGAGTTAGTGTCAAAGAAAGTAACAAGATTCTTGAACGTCAACCTAGCCGAGCCAACCCAGACTGGCTTCCCCCACCCAAAATCAGCCTCATATATAGGGAACCTGCACAAGCTGGTGAAGCTGAAGTGTACTACCTCTCCCTTTGAGATGCTTGCAGCGCGCTCTTTCATGAAATTCAAATGATCCTCACTTTCTTGAAGTTTCTTCACGTAATCCACGTTCACGTCCCTTATTGAATTCCTCACTTGGTTAACAATGTCAGAGCACCTATTATCTGCATCCATGGATGGCACTGAGATTGCTATTCGGCTTATGTTCCCAAAATAGTTATTAGGAAGAGGAGGGTCAAGCCTAGTACGTAGGTTGATAGCATGGAGAACTGTGTAGATCTTATTTGGGTCTGATTTAGGTTGAGTAGAAGCCATGAAGCGGCTCCATATGAAAGCTGATAAGGCTTCAATGCGAGTAGGCCGTGTTGCATATTCGATGCTTGTGTTGTCAGTGTATTTGGCTCTAAGAGCTGCTATGGCAGAGGCATCGAAGACAAACCTCTTTGCCACAATGTTTTCCTTCACAATCCCGGTCCTTGGTTCGAAGCCAGTCAAAGCTTTCGGAGGAAAAAGCTTTGCTGAATCGAATAGAGGGCTAGTTATATTGCTATCGCCGCGTGCAATAGCAGCCCAAGTGTTGAGAAACACGAAGAATGACAAGCCGTCCGCAACTTTGTGAGATATGCCAAGACCAACGGCAATCCCTCCACAGCTGAACAAAGTGACTTGGACGATTGCAGGTAATTCATTCCCATCGTCTAGTGCACATGGTAGAAATTTATTAAGCTCAGCAGGCATTGGATCCTCAAGAAATTCAAGAAGCTGGCAATCAACCTTGGCTTCCACATAGTACACACCCTCATCATTGCAATCAATGTAAAGATTGCTCTTAACCCGTCCTGCTAGTGGATAGAATCGGGTTAAAGCATCGGACAAGGATTTCTTAATCCGATTACTTTGCTCTGATGAGTTAGTCAGATTAGTGCAATCTTCTTTAGGGTAGAAGAGAACCAAGGGCATGAAAACTGGGGGCGATATTTGATCAAGAAAGGAAAGCTTGTAATGGCGAAGATGGTGTGGAGTTGGAGAAGAAGGTTTGATGGTCTGGTTGTGAATAACTTCGATGTGAACCTTCATTTTCTGTGTAGAGTGATTTTTAACATGCAGATAGATGTTGACAAATATGATGGGAATATAGCTAGGGCCTAGAGAGTTATATAGATGTGATGACCGAACTGAAGTCAAAGAATACGGTGGTACAGGTTTTGCAAATTTGGATCACACATGAAAAAGTGTTGAATTTTGTGTGTGACAGCTGGCATACTTTTTTGACCAAGAAAAGCTATTGTTTCACACTCCCACTGTGCACATTGCCGTTGAGCAATTGGCCTCGACACCACATACTGAGGGATTGTTTATTGGCAGTGCGAGACAACGAAGGCCGTGTAACTAAATGCATTATACACACGAAAACTGGTGTTAAAAATAAGTAACTCTATTTACATAATTTATATCACATTTTTCCGTAATAGATTAAAATGATAAGATATGATTGGTGGATAAAAATGTAATAATAGTAGTAAGTTCATGCTCTATCAATAACATCGCATTTCAATATAATATAAATAAAGTTTATCTCTAAACTAGTTCGAGAAAAATTATTTAAACTTCTCTTAAATTTATTTTTTTTATTGAGTGTGAATTTTGAAGATCTAATCGTTTGATTGCATTTTCTTTGTGTTCTTAATTGACATATCAAATCTTGTTCAAATTAGATGTTATTTACTATTTGATCTATAAACTTATTTTTCATTCATAAATTTAGACAAAAAAAAAAAACTTAAAATTTAAACATTTAATTGATGATATAGCTATTAATTTTTAGTCTTCTTGAAATTTTGCTAGTATGAAGGATATAATAAAAACATACAATCCAACGATTAGATTTTTAAAATTCACATCTAATAATAAAATATAAGAAGTAGTGTTTGAAAGTTGTTTCTCCAAAATGGTTTGGAGAGAAATATTTTCTACATAATATTAAGGAAAAATTTTATCTCCAAATTGGTTTGAAGGAAAATTCCTCCTACCCATTTTGTGGCAATTGATAAAAATCATAAACCATATATTATGTATCTTTAGTCACATAATATATTTAATAAGTCGTCTAATTTGTTTAAACTATACATGTTAATGGTTTTATGAGTTACAATATAATGGGTTAAAGAAGATTCCTTCAAACTAATTTGAGGAAAATTTTGTCCTTATATTAAAGATTTTAAAAAATATAGGGTAAAATATTAAAACCGACCCTAAGATTTGGATTGATATACCAAATACTACCACGACTTTTTAAGAATGCCCAATTTTTTCTCTAAATACAAACAATAATTAATAACATTTGAAAGTTCTCTAATTCTCCAAGTCTTTTTTTTTTTTTTTTTCAAAAGTTTATTTTAAAAGTTTTCTGTATTTGGCATTTGCACAAGCTTCATGGAGGAATTTTTGTATATATTTGACCCTAAATATATTACATTCTTATTCTCTTATTTCAAAAACATCAGTCCAAAAGGAAGTTAGTCCTAGTGATTTCATCGTCTTGCAGTGTTTCGCATGTGCTTTCATAAAAGTGGTGAAAGTTTGCACACATATTGTTTCGTACAGTCGGAGATGGGCAAACTCTCATAAAATCACATTCCTCAAGGTTTTAAAAAGCCTCTTAAGTCAGTGAGGTAAAGGAGAACCAAATATTGACTAAATCCCATGTTGCCTAGGTAGGGGAGGTTCTAAGCTTCATATTGATGCATTGGACTACCCAACTCTTCATTGGCAAGATATGGTTCTCTTTAGGAGTAATACATAGCCTTAACCCCCATGATTTTAAAATGGCTCTTACGAATCAGAGTCAAAGACATTCCCTATAAGGCTTAGGATTTCCCTTAACCTTGGCAATGCGGGATTTAGTCAAAATTTGATTCTTCCTCACCTCACCCTACTTAAGACTTAAGAGCTCTTTCGGCTTTTGTGGTCCTCTACTACCCACTATTTTGACACATAGGGGTTCACTCTAATACCATTCTGTCACGTTCTACTTCTAACTCTTCATTGGCAAAATATTTTCTTTTTTAAAAGTGACACAGCCTCAATCCTTAGGATTTTAAATAGCCACCTGTGAGTTAAGGATTACGCATCGAAAGCAGGGTGGGGTCTAGTTTCATTGCATAACCCTTAACTCACAAGAAGCCTTTTAAAAGTTAAAACCTTAAGGGATAAGATTATATGTCACTCCCAAATAGGAAAATATCCTGCTAATAAAGAGTTGGGGAATGACACCCACACCAAATTAATCAAGTATATATCCTTCATGTTGGTTTTGATTATATACTATATAGGTGGGGTTTGGATCAAGGAAGTTAATACCGTACCGGAGGTTGTACCAGTTTGACAAGTGGTACGATATATTTCAGATACCGATTAATACCGGCGTACCGTTTCGAGTTTACCGCTATACATATAAAATCCTATATATATATATATATATATTTGCTGAATTTAAATCATATGTCTTTAACTATATTTAGGCCCAATTTATCATTATCTTTGTCCTTCTACAATGGCCCAATCCACTACCAATAAATTTAAATTATATAATCATTATATTAAAATCTAAAAATTAAAAAAAAAAAATTCAAACAAGTCAAACATCCCACCTAACTATCACGTGAATTCTAAATAGAATTCAATGCCTTGCCTTGAGAAGCTAAATCCTCAGAACCACACGTTACTTTTAAAAAGAATACACACATCCCACATGTTTTATTTCTGACCGGTTATCAAAAAAGAAAAGAGCACTGAGAAGCCAAATAGTCTCTGGTGTTCATGAGCGAAGAAGAGAAGACAAAAAAAAAAAAAAAAAGTCTGGTACGAGAGATGCAAATCAACAGAACGAGGCCGTGATGCAGAGGTATGCTTCGCCGGAACTTCATCGTTGTCTCAGTCTCATGGATCTATGGGTTTTTGCAAGCAAACATTAGTTTCAAAGAGGTAATATCTGTTCTTAAATGATTTTGGCCGGAATTCAATATTTTGGCCGGAATGACCGAAACGCCCCGGAATGGCCGAAATCATCCGAAACAGTCCGGTATAAAAGCCGATACGAAATGGGAGGGTTACCTGTACCGATTTGGTCGCTGGAACTAGATATTTCGGCCGTATCGGCCGGTACGGTACGAAATTGTCTCCCTTGGTTTGGATCCACGTTTACGATTGAAGTTTGCGTTTTCAGTCTTTTTTTTTTTTTTTTTTTTTTTAACTGCACTATTTGACTTTTCAACCAATTTTCAGATACATTAGTGGGTTTCGTGCACTGTTCACGGAACTCACAAATTTCACTTTTTAGTAATTTTTTCATTAAAAATGGGTCTTACGGTACTATTTATACATTTAAAAATTATTTTGCTATAGTGTTTTTAGTTTTCAGTTTTCAGTTTTCAGTTTCAACAAAATAAGTTCTATCCAAACGGACTTATAATAAAAATTGGCTTTTAGAAGTTGTGGTTGCACCGAGTGACTATTTCCTCATCTCTACCACAAATAGTTACACACTCATTAATTATTAAATTGGTTTTTCTTATTAACTAATATATTTCCTCCAATTAAATGATAAGATTCAAGTATAGTTTAATTTGGGTTAAACTCTACTATCTAAGTTTCAAGAAATTAAAATTATATTCCAATAAAAGTTATAAAAGTTATTTAAAAAAGAAAAGAAAAAAGATAATGCACACAACTTTAGTATCTATATATCCTTATAAGGTAAATTATCTCTTCATTCTAATCAAATTTATCTCCCATCATAGGTAAAAAATTTCATCAAACATTTTTTGTCAGGATTGTTTCGTTATCACAGTTTGTGTTACATTTAATTACTGATCGGCCAGGTCGATTATGAATTATATATTATTATTATACATGATCAATTTTTTGTCATATATTCTCAAAAGTTAAAAGATCAATTATTGTATATTCAAGCAGAGCTCCTGTAAAAGAGACATATATCACATACTAATTTAATACAAGTTTGGTCCTAGAAACTATGGTTATGCTAAGTGGATACCTAAACTCATAATTATATTGCTACATGTGCTGCACCTTTTAATTTGTATTTTAAATAAATATAAATTAAAAATTTCCTTTTACATATGATTCTATATTTAAAATAACATTTTCCTTTAATTTATAATATATTTAACATTTAAAAATATTTTTTTATTAATTTACATATGACTCTTGATAAATTGTGTATTGCACATACATAATACTAGTACTGGTACAAAGTAAAAGATATTAATAAGGTAATAACTAATATATATCTTCAACTAGATGGACCAAACATATAATTAATAAAAAATAATTAAGGGAATAGCATTTCATAAACTTTGAAAACCATTTTCATATCAATTTTCAGATTTTTTATGTTTTTTTTTTTTAGAATTTTAGTCTATGAAGTCCGTTTCAGATAATTATATTCTTTATCATTAGACCAAGATACCACCAATCAATTTTTGGTGTAAAAGGCAAATGATTGAACCACAAATCTCTTATTCAATCACAAGAGATTTTACCAATTGAGCTAACTATTGAAACCCACCATTTTTTTGAAAGTAAGTTATAGTTGAAAGGATGCCATAATATCAAATATTCATTTTAATACGAAACCACACTATATAGATTGTATAATATTTGATGTCCTCACTCCTCAGTCCTCAGCGCTAGCGGCCTTTTATGATTATTGCAATGCTCATCTTTCTAACATGTTCAAACCAAGTGATGGGCCAGTGGTAAGCCCAAATATTTATCCCCGTTACGGGTCAAATCAAAACTAATAGTTCAGTTCTTAAAAAATAATCAACCCATTACACGCCATATCCGAATCATATTTAACAAATTCAACAACCAAAAAAAAAACATCTTTAACTAGTTTAATGAAAACAAAGTCATATAACTGTATCATTCAAATTAAAAAAATTTCAAAAAAAAAAAAAAATCTCATTCAAAACAATCGAAACATAAGGTTCTTTCCATTAGACGTTTTATATATTTGATCCAAGGTTTTTGAAAAACATAACGGCTTGCTAAATGAGATTATAAGACTAAATTAAAACTCTATCATTTCAACAAAGAAAGTGATTCTGATTTTTCTCTTTTAAAAAATTTAATTAAAATAATTAGACAATATATTCATAATAAAAAGAGATAAATATCTATTAATAAGACATAAAAATATATTTTAATCAAGAAAAATAGCTAATCTAGGGTTAAGGGTCACCTATCTTTTAGAAAAATTAAATGTTGAATAGTTATCTCATACTCTCAGCTGGAGCACTAACAAAAATTTGACTAAAACCTATTAAAATGGTGATGCAATATTAGGCTCGACAAACTAACATGCAAACCAAACAAAAAAAATACTATCCATCAACGAAAGTAAATATATATATATTTTTTTTTTTTTTTTGAGAAAGAATCAACAAAAGTTAGTTAATTCTTCTTTATTGAAGATTTAGTTAAATGATAGTGCAAAAGTATACTAGAAGCCAATTTGATCTTCGTGTGTATTTTCATAAGCTTTATGACGGTCCAATATCTACTTAATTTTATTGTTGATGATATGCTAGTGGAACGTAAAAACAAGGTAGAAATTGATCGTTTAAAAATTAGATGAGTTTAGAATTTGAAATAGACCTTGGAGAGGCGAAGAAGATACCGTGGCATGGACATTGCAAGAAAATATAGGGAAAAGTATATATTCATTTGACACAAAAACAGTACATTTGACTAACGTGCTAAGAGATTTTGATATACATTCTATGACCAAGTCTCAGAGTAGTACTCCTTTGGCCCTTAACTTTGATGATTTGTGCTTTGTTTTCACTTCACATTGACGAGGAGTACGAGTACATGGCTCATGTCTCGTATGCAAATTTGGTTGGAAATCTTATATATGTATGCTATGTATTTGGCCTGACAATTCACATGTTTTTGTATGATTAGTTATCTCTCTCTCTCTCTCTCTCTCTCAAATTGACAACTTCTTTCATACATGTTGAGTTACTTAGTTTTTAATGATTCTCATTTAAATCCACCGTCACTTTTTTATTTATTATTAACAATCTTTTATATAAGTGTCAAATTTTTGTCAAAATTTTCATATCTCTAAACTTTCTCAATATGGAAAAAGTTAAAGCTAATACATATTTTACAAATTGATATGGCCATAAATACAAGAGAAATTTTATATCTACAATATTTTAAACAAAACTTTTAAGTTGTGTTACTAGTACTAATTTGAAACCATCACTTAAATTACTTTTTTTTTGTTTAAAAGTAACAGTCAATAATATCTTATAACTTAAAATTTGTTATATAAATGTTATGAAAGTAACATTGTTCTAAATACAATTGGTTGGCTTCGAGCCTACAACCAACTAGTAAATAAATATTTTAAGTTTTTTTAATCAATGACACCAATTTATAAGCTTTTATACAGCGTATCACTCAATTAATATAGTGCTGTTTGTTGACATTGTTATGTTTGTTTTTTCTTTAGCATCTGACAATTTTATGAAAGAGATAAAAGTGCATTGCTGGACATAAAAAAATTAATCTTAACAACAAATTATTATTTTATATTTGCAATTTTTTGTTTGCGTATTTGTGGTCTGTCCTTATATATATTTTATTGCTTATTTTGAGTTAGCCCTTGGCGGAGACGATGGAGGCTAGGACTCCAAATACACACATACAAAATTGATTATGAATCAACTTGAAAAAATCTGCAAAATCAAAAATAGAACAAAGAAAACACAAAAGGGGAAAAAAAAAAAAGAAAGACATAATCACTCTCTTACAACAATCAAATGCTAGTAAATATATATTTATAGTTTCTCTGGCCTAATTGCGGCACTGATCTCTCTTTAAAAACAAAGAGCAAGTTGCATCAAAATATAGATGCCTGAAAATCGGTCAAGTTGTTTCTTAATGCCATTCAACCACGTCGAAAACAACTTTTTCAGTGCACGAAAGGAATACAAGGCTTAAGCTACCAACTCTGAAGGCTCTATATTCAAGCCATATCACAAATAGCCAACTACTTGACTTGAATTGGTCTCACAAATGAAACTCCTATTTTGGACGTTATCTCTCTCTCTCTCTCTCTCTCTCTCTCTCTCTCTCTCTCTCTCTCTCTCTCTCTATATATATATATATATATTGTCAGCATATCCCTTTCATCCCACGCCTTTGTTTTTTTAACATGAGGAGTGTAGTGCAATAAAAATTGCCACTTGCATCCTAAGCAAACTTCAAAGTCCAAAGTTCCAAAACTAGTACTATTCTTTTCTTTTCTTTTCTTTTCTTTTTTTTTTTTTTTTTTTTTTTTTTTTTTTTAAGAAATAAACCTAGTACTATTCTGTATTTCTGTTCCAAATAATATTGCCTCGTTGAATTGGTGGTGTGAGGGACCGCTTTGCCTTCTTTATTTTACCACCTTGCCATTCTTTATCTCTTTCTCTTTCTAAGTTTACTAAATCATATATAGAAGAGAATCCCTCACAAACAATGGTAACTGCAAAACAAATCTATTCAATAAATTTCACACAACTTATACCATTTTGTTATCCATCATTAAACTTATCATCTTAGACAATTATAAAATTTGTTGTGTGTGTGTATATAGTGATTCAAAGTGCGTCCTTATTTCTTCTGTCGCACTCATTTTTCAAAAGTTACCTATAATCAATTTTAAGATAAGGTTAGAAAAAAGATATATATATATATATATATATATAATCATTAATCATTATAGCAGATACGAAAAAAAAAGCAATCAACAACTTTGGTTGAATTGGGCAATTACTGCATTTCCTACTATATATATATATATATATATATATATTATTTAATACAACCAACGAGTTGTAAATGGTATACGTTCACATCAAATTTATGTGCAGATTTCTTAATCAGTTGAATATTAACAATTCATGTGTAACATCGTATCAATAGTTTACTAAAAAAAAAAACATTTAAAAAAGAACCCGTCGTATCGATTGTTTCACATTGACTTTATGAACTCCCTGTATATATAAGTAACCCTGGCTCAATAGGTGATGTAATTGATGCAATCGTCTAAGTTATCCAAATAAAATAAGGTCACCACTTGTAAAAAAAAAAATTTATATATATATATATATATATATAATATATTTATCTATATATTTTAATTCAAAAGGCTTCGTTGCAGCATATGTAGTGTGCAGTGTGCAACTGTGTAGTGCACATTGCATAGCAGCACAGGCTGCAAAGTTGTGCATTGCACACTGCACAGGCTACATAGGCTACACAGCCCATAGTAATAGGACAACACGTTTTCTTATTTTATCAATTATTATAAATTATCATACTAATTAATAATTTGATGTGTATCATATCAACTCATTTGTATTATAGCGACACTAATTTATTTAACCATGTAGTAAATTAATTTTTATTTGTGCAGGTTTAGACTTTAAAGTGGCCACGAATTTAGAAAAATTGCAATAACCAGGTTCTATTATTCTATACTTTAAATTTTATTTTTAGTTAAATTATCATTTTTAATTATAAATTGTTCAAAAATTCAAATTAAAATTAATAAAATCTTATTTAAAGTCTATTATGTCACAAGAAAGATTTAGTAGATTAACTATATTATCAATTGAAAAAAGAAATGTTAGAGGAACTTAAATACAAAAAATTAATTAGCAATTTTGCATCTCTAAAAGCAAGAAAAATAGATTTTAAATATATATATATATATATATATATATATATTAATTATTTGATTAATATTTAAATATAAAAAATGTCCCACTTAAAATTTTTGCCTAAGACCCCCAAAGTTGTTGAGTCAGCCCTAAATTCAAAGTTATCTCCAAGGAAATCATCAAACCTTCTTGACGAAGTTGCACCTCAATTTTTCATGCCATAGGTTCTATTCTATCCAAATGACAAGAACTATAAACTCAACAATCTAGAGCAACGTGAAAGAATTAAGAAATACTTATCTGAATTCTGAGGCCTTAATACAGTCAACCAGCTAGCTCACATACACTACGTAGAAGTTGTGGCCAAATCACAAATGCAACCAAATTTTGGAGTTTCTTGAGAATTCGAACCCTGCTGACTGCTGAGCATTTAACAAATTCCACCTATATGAATTTGATGATGTCAATGATTAAAACAAATGAAACTTATTTGAGATTCAAGTAATAGTAAAGTGATAAAAACAAATTTTTGTGGTGCTTCATGTATAAGGTCAGGTCCCCATAGGTTTTTCCTATGAAGATTTGTTTCATTGAATTTTTGGGTCACCATATATTTTCTTATTTATACTTACGCACTTGCATGATTTGATGATTGTTTATTTAACCTAAGGCTTCCATAATTTATTTAATTATCTAGTTGAGCTTAAAATCAGTTAAATATAGTGTTTTGACCGCGGTATAAACCTAACAAAATATTTTTTCTAAAAATATCATCTCTTTGAAGGATATGCACTCTCTTGAAATTTTTAATGCGTTTTAGTTTTTTTGCCACACAAAAGGTAAAGAGACTCTTCATTTTCTTTCTTTTCAAATCAAAATTAGAATTAATATTTTTATAGACAAATTCATTAATGAAGTTCAATATTCAATATACCTGAATCAAAATCTACTAAGAAAAAGACAATGACTAACTCTAAAAACGAAAGGCAAAACACACACACATGCACACATCCACACACTTTCTCTATCTTGATTCTTGAAGAAATTGAAACTCATCTGCTCATTGCTTCACTTGCTGCGTTCCATCTTGGATCATATTATTATGATTATAATTTTTTTTTAGCTTTCTTTTTTGTTGCCCATCAATTGGTGTACGATTTGTTTACTGCTCTCTTTCATCTTCATTTCAAGTTGACCTTTACGTACTCTCATTTTCTTTTTGTTGTTCTTTCTTGTTGTTTTCACAAAGCTTTTATTGTAATACTATTGCAAAGTTTTCTCCTTTATTATTGCTCTTCCTTGTTGGATAATGAAAGAGTTTAAGTTTATGTACTATCTAGTCCTTTTTTCTTTTTCTTTTCCTTTTTTTTTTTTTTTTTGGTTGAATAGTTCCTTTTCTTTATTAGTATCTACTTAATACTTATCCTTTTATTTAGTCTAATAGTTAGTGGGTTTTTTTTTTTTTTTTTTTTTTTTTTTTTTTTTTTTTTTTTTTTTTTTAAATCTAAGGTATAGTTTTTCTCCCTCGTACACCTTATGTATTGCATAGAATAGAAGCCAGAAAGAAGAAGGGGAAAAAAAAAAGAAGTTATATAGCTTTTCTCCCATCTACATGTTATCTTTTGTACAAAAAGCAAGATTAGGTTTTTATTTAGTCCACTGACCTTTTGACTTTGACCCTATTACACTTTATGTACATATCTCTACAGCAAAATTAGATTTTTGTTTTAGGCCGGAATAGATCTCATTGATAAATATAAGAAAATATTTCACTTAAAGATATTGTCGTAAACCTCAAAGTATATTGAGTCAACCATATTACCCACCGCTCAGGATTTCTTTTCAAATGGCTTAATATTTCACAAGAATATTAATTAATATCGATGGAATTCATGATAGGTGTCACACTTGAAAATTTTGAAAATGTATCAACTTTTTTTAACTCAATCCAAACAATTAAAGTTTTAGATTGAAATTTATTCATTAAAAAAACAAACAAACAAACAAGTAATCTAGAACAAGTACTACAAGCTGTTTTTGCCTAGTTACGTACGAAGTTCTTTGGTGAAACAAAGGAAAGGAGCTCCTTATCGGTTTCGAGCTTATCCATATCTTCTTCTTTCAATTGAAACCATGCCTCAATTCCATCCCCCGATTTAGTGTCAATGAAACCAACTAAATTCTTGAATGTAAATTTAGATGAGCTAACCCATGCAGGCTTCCCCCACCCAAAATCAACCTCATATAGAGGAAACTTGCACAAGCTGGTGAAGGAAAGCGTAAGCAGCTCCCCTTTTAGGAAGATAGAGGAGTTCTCTTTGACATATTTTAAGTACAAATCACCTTGTTGGAGCATTTTAACAAAATTCCCATCGATTTTCTTAATCCCTTCTCTTATTGGTTTAATAATGCCATGAAAGCCCTCCTCGATGTCTCGGGATGGTACTGACATTGCAAACCGGCTAATATTACCAAAGTAATCATATGGAAGAGGCGGGTCTGTCTTGGTTCGCAAGTTCACAGCATGAATAATACTGTAGATCTTATTTGGATCAGGTTTTGGTTGAGTAGCAGCCATGAAGCGGCTCCATATGAAAGCGGATAAGGCCTCAACGCGAGTCGGACGTGGATATTCAATGCTCTTGTCGTCGGAACTGTATTTGCCTCTAATTTCTGCTATAGCCGATGCATCAAAGACAAACCTTTTTGTCACAATTTTATCCTTTGTAATCCCAATATTCGGATTGAAGCCAGATAAATCTTGTGGTGGGAATAGCTTGGCAGAATCCATTGGAGGACTCACTATGTTGCCATGACCACGAGCAATAGCAGACCAACTGTTGAGAAACATGATGAAAGATAAGGCATCTATAATTCTGTGGGACATGAGTACACCAATCGCAAGCCCACCACAGTTGAAGAAGGTGACTTGCACTGCTGCGGTTAACTCATTGACTTCGTCCAATTCAAATGGTAGAAATTTGTTGAGCTCACCAGGAATTGGATTCTCAAGAAATTCAGAAAGTCTGCAATTTGCTTTTGCTTCAACATAGTTGACACCCTCATCGTTGCAATCTACATAAAGATTGTCCTTAACTCTGCCCGCTAGCATGTAAAATCGGGTTAAGGCATCCGATAAAGATTTCTTAATCTGGTCACTTTGTTCTATATTGCTGAGATTAGCTTCACCGTAATTTGGGTAGTAAAAAATCAGAGGCATGAAAACTAGAGGATGAAGTTGATCGAGGAAGGAAAGCTGGTAGTGGTGGAGATGTGGAGGAGTTGGAAATGAGGGTTTGATGGTGTCCTGTGAGATAGCTTCGACTTCAAGCTTCATTGCTGTAGTAAAACAAATGGCTCAACGTGATCAACGAGGTTTAATTAATAAATTAGTATTTCAAAATCCATGTTAAAAATCAAGGATTATAAAGTTATAAAAACAGATAATTCAGTTAAAAGCAGATAAAATTATCAAACGTAGGTGATCAAAATGATCTGACAATTAGAACAAAATTCAAGAAATGACATTAGAGTAATATCAGAATTAGTAGGCAACAACCTTGGAAAGCCTTTCGTTGTTGCTCAGCGTCCCCGGCTGGTGAAGGAACCAATTCTGGTACTGTAAGAGTAGCCATTGCTTTCTCTCTTTTACAGTGCTTTGTGCAATTAAAAAGACCATGTGTGCTTGGGCCTTTTTATAAAGCAATGAAATGAAGAGTCATTAGGAATATCTTTTGCAAAATTAGGCCAAAAATATTATATTACTTTTATGCTGTGTAACAAAATTAAATAAATAAAATGAAAATTTATTTTTAAAGGGAAAAAAAGAAGAAATATATATATATATATATTTTTTTTTTTTTGAGAAGAAGAAAAAATCTGTGTAACAAATGTTTGTATATGCTACATTGCTTAAGAGGAGAAAGAGTCATTAGGACTATTTTTTGCCAAATTAGGCCAAAAATATATTGAATTATCAGCTATATTTTTATATTTTATTACCTTGATCAACTTTTTTTTGGCAATGAATTAAAGTGTGAGTGTGATACCCACTTGTTTATTAGACTTAAATGTCACGTAATAGTAAGCAATATCATCCACATAATTTTAGTGGATGATATTTTCTTAAACTTCTCATTAGTCACACCAATAAACAAAGTATTCAAAACCCTACTGTTGAAATTTGCAGTTTTGATCTTGCCATCAACCCAAGTATCAGAGGGATCTCTTGGTTTCTTCCAACCAACTTCAATAGCCAACAACACTTTTTCATTAAGAGCCAGCAAAAAAAGCTTTCATATGAATTTTTCAATACACATAGTTAGTACCATAAAACAAAGGAGGAATCAAAAGAAATTGTCCATAATCCATAACAACGGGAGTCAAGGATCACACTCACGAAATTAATCCAATAGAGTGTACCTACTCTAATAACACTTATTGGGAAATTTAGACCCCGGTTGATAGAATTAATAAGTTTTAAACCTAAGTTGTTAATTAGATATATTATGAATAATTCTTGTTCAAACAAACAAGCATCAATATTATGTCAATATCATGTACAATGGAATAGTAAATAAGACAAAATATGATAACTTAGAAAAACCAATGAAACAAACTAGTTTCATAGTAAAATTCTTGGGGGAAAATCTTCCCAAAAAAAAATTTACTATAATAAAGAGAAGTTTCAAATCTAGTACAAAATCTTTGTTCTTAGATTCTACAATCTCAATAGATGAACTTACAGCAGAAACTCTTTACTATTTTAGAACCTTTGAACTCTTCAATATATGAATTCTCCACCCACAATCACAATTGGAACCTCCAACTGACTTTAAGAACCTCTTGAAGATTTTCCTCACAGTAGCAAGTCTGTGGTGGTTGCTATGACTTCAATTTCTTCTCCAATGGAATCTTCATATCTACTTTGAAACTTTTTGGTTTGGTGAAATAGAGAAAACTTGGTAACAAAACCCTAGCCACATAAATGAAGTATTTCTCTCTTTGAAAAACCTCCTTATAGATAGCTTATGATGTCCTTTAAATACCAATTCAAATGGATCTCAATTTAGTCTTCAAACGAATAAATTATGAACTTTTTCGCATTGCTGATTTTTGCTATACTACAAAGCTCGATCTATCAAGCTGCTATCAAGGAGACAGTAAGTTTCAGCTTCTATCAAGAGGTGTTGAGCTGTTATCAAGGTACATGCTGAAAAAGTTCTAAAAATGTGTTTTTCTTGAACTTTTCTTGAGCAAACTTTGTGTCTTCAACCAGGTCTTCAATTACAACTTTAAGACACATCAAAACTTAATAAAAGACACATAATTTGGCATGGTTGACAATACCAAAACACATAACCCTAACAATCTCCTCCTTTGTTAATCCATAACAAAACCTCAAGTACAAAAGTAAGTCTAATACAATAATAACTCAAATACAATGAATGAACCCATATTCAAATACATCATCCCATCTAAAAACAACCAATCCTGAGAAACCATAGGATTGATTGTTTAGATTGGCTTCATACATATCTTTCCTGAAAGCGCTTAATAAACATATTATGCGAATTATATGGAAAAAAATGACAAATAATAAACAAATAAATTTCATTTTGTAATAGGATATGCCAATTCATCTCCATATAAGTTGACCAAAAGCCAAAGTCAATCCAATTTTCTTCTTTACTTCCTTTGTCACACTCGAGGTTTAGAAGTTATGTCAAATCAAATTTAAGAAAAAGGTTGGAGAAATTTTTAAAACTTAATCATTATAGTAGATTCTATTAAAAAAAAATCAACAACGGTCGTTGAATTGGGCAATACCCTGCATTTCCAGCTATATACTACTTTTGTCATAGTTTGTTTGTCTTTTATTTCATTTTGGAATATTTCCAAATATTGTCATTTTTCTAAAAATAAAAATTATTAGTTTACTAATGTTTCTATTATATCCTTACTTTATTTTCAAAATTATTTGAAAAGAAAACTAACTAATGTTTTAAAAATTCAATTTAATTGGGGTACCTTTTTAGTTATCTCATTAAGAATAACTTTTTTTTTAAAAAGCTGATAAATTTATTTAAGAGCAGTTTTGTAAACTTATACATTTTTATAAGGCAAACAAGACAATAAATAATATTTTCTTAAAAAATTTTGACTTTTCAAACACAACAAATAAATTGGAATAGAGGGAGTATTATTTAATGCAGCCAACGAGTTGTATAAATTATATATGTTCACATTAATTTGTGTGCGATTTCTTAAGATGAATAATAACAATGCGTAACTTCGTATCAATAGCTTACTCAAAAAAAAAAAAAAAAAAAAAAAATCCCGTGTGTCGTATATATCAATAGTTTCATTGACTTTGTGATCTCTCTCTCTCTCTCTCTATATATATATATATATATATAAAACTCTTTCAGCCATGGTTATTTTCCAATAATCGTACCTAAACCAACGGCCATTATTTATATCTCTTAATAGATAATGCATGGCAATTGAAGTCAATGTTTATCTTAAGTCGTCATCATCACCTCCAGGACCGATTCTATTTTTAATGCAATGATGATAGCATATCACGATATAGAAGCTGCGGTCAAATGCAAATCAGGAATAAGCCAAGACTTAGAATTAGAGAGCAAAAGTGTATAAAAAAAAATCATTATGAAATTTTAAATAAGCATCTATTTTCTTCAAAAATATATATTTTTAAAAAATATTTATTTAGTATTTAAAAAAATCAAAGAAGATAAAGACACAAAATTATTATTTTTAGGGATAATTACACTTTACTCACCTGTGATTTGCCTCTAATTTGACTTGCCCATCCGTGATTTCAATTTTGACACTTTACTCATCTGTGATTCTCTTTGTTATTAAACCGTAACTCACCTCTGTTAAAATTAAGGGTAAATAGGTATTTTTGCTTAAGTTTTATGTCTCTCTCCCCCCAAAACAAAAAATAGCACAAAAATGCAAGAGAAAGAAGATCAAAAAGTGGTATTTGTCTCTCTCTCCATTCACACAAATCTTGAACATGAAGAACATATCCAAAAAAAAAAAAAAAAAAACCCAAATCAACCAACACAAAATCACTGACTTAATGACTCAGATTGTCCAGTTTCTAAGCAAGAATAATTCACCTTCCATCTAAATTCTATTAATGTTATCATCTAGTTCTTCAATTGAAAACTTATCTTGATTTTAAAGATGTATGTGAACCCTTCCTTTTCCAAACAAAGGGGTGCATGACAAACTTCAAGCTTTCCACTTTTTCAAATTCGGTGTCCATTTCCAAGTTGCCATTTTTCTCACTCTTATCCGTAGTTACTTTATTTCCACTTCACTTCAAGCTTTCAAGTAGCATTGTCTGTAATTTTATTGGTCCTTTCAACTCTGTCCCCAGTTCAAGCTAAAAAAGAAGTGTCCTTGTTTGATTTTACTCTAAAGGTTGTAACCACCATTTCATGTTTTGCCGCTAAAGAATTTCATTCTATTTTGTTTGGTATCGTAGCTGATCGATCACTCACTTTTATTATTCAACTTCGAATAGATAGAATTTTCCTAGATGATCGATCTCCTCTGGTTACCTCGAACAGTTTGTTACAATCCAATCAACACCACCCTCCAAATTGGTCCAATCTTCCCGCTGATATGATTTGAGAAATCGTAGATCTATTACCTAATTTCAAAGATATTAGAGCGATTTCAGCTATTTGCAACCCTTGTGTAGGTTGATCTGGGGTTTTTTTTTTTTTTTTTTGGTATGTTCTTCATGTTCAAGATTTGTGTGAATGGAGGGGGAGACAAATATCGCTTTTTGATTTTCTTTCTCTTGCTTTTTTTTTTTTTTTTTTTGGGAGAAGAGAGACATAAAACTTGAGCAAAAATACCTATTGACCCTTAATTTTAACAGATGTGGGTTACGGATTAGTAACGAAGGGAATCACAGGTGGCTAAAGTGTCAAAATTGAAACCACGGGTAGGCAAGTCAAATTAGAGGCAAACCACGGATGGGTAAAGTGTAATTATCCCTTATTTTTAATACATTATAATGCAATTATTTATGAAAATGGAACTTGAAGTATGTCCTGTAGGGACTCAATCCAATTTGAACTGAGTGTTGGGTTTCAGCCCAATAAGCCCAAACAATAAATTTATAGAGAGTGGGCTGAAAGGCTTAGGTGCTGGCCGTTGATCACCATGCCCAAACTTATCTCAAAAAATGGTTAAGTGTTTTCTTACAAATGGGGGAATGCTCCTCGGACTGTGGCCGAGGAGGCCTCCCTTCTTCCCCTCTCTCTTTTTTCCCCCCTCTTCTTGGCGTTACTAGATCTTCTTTTATAGTTTTCATCTTCCTATCTCCTGCTTCCATCTATTGATCGTCTATTCACTTTTCTTCTGGTTGTCCGTCCCATCAGAGGCCTTATCGGTACTCAAGTGGCTCGCTCTAACCAACGTTATCCTGCCAAAGGGTTACCTCCCCATTAATGCGGCCAGGGGGGTTAGTTGAGTGCATTCAATGCGATAGTGACAGCTTACTTTGGGGTTAACTTCTCCCCAAAACCACCCTTGTCAGGCCGAGGACAATGTGTCCTCGGCATGGACTCAGGAAAAAAGGCTTTCCCCCCTTCTCCTCAGAAATAGCTTGCACTCCTCGGCATGGGCCTTGGGCTTGCTATATGATGGGCCGAGGTTATCAGGCCCACAGGCCCCACAATAGCCCCTCAAAACTCTGCTGCACGTTCTCTCGAACGGGGAGGAGGGTTTTGATACATGCGGATCCACTGGACGAATGGCCTCACTTTAGTTTATACTGATGCTGGCGGCTTCTTGACTGCCCGATGCGCGTTTTTAGCATTTCGAGACTTACTGAGTGCCCACATTAAAGTATGGCGGCACCACGTTTCCCGTTTTCGACGGCATGATCTTCTGCTTTTATGAGCAAGCGGTTACATTTGGGGAAATTAAGGGAGAGTATAAATACCTGTTTGAGTCGCCTGATTTCATCATTTTCGCGCTTATAATTATTGATGCACGTAGTTTGAATCTGGTTCGACTGGCATACTATCTGAAGGGTATCGTCATACTTCTGTAAGTCTTCTTTTTCTAGTGACCCCAAATTTCCTTGATTTCATTCTTCCTTTTCTCTTTTTAGAGCTTTTAGTTGTCTTTGGGGAATGGGTAAGTTCAAGAAGTTGGTCGAGTCCGAGGAGATGATGAACAAATTCATTGTTGACTATGGAATACCCAATAATGTAAATTTGAAGTACTGCGAAGAAGGGGAGTGGTACCTTAGGAGGAGAGAGGGTGAGGTCGTAATCCCAATAGTTGCTTTTGTAGAAGGAGGGATGAGAATCCCCATGAGGCCGGTGACCCTCAATTACCTTAGGCATTTCCGCTTGGCTCCCACTCAGTGTGCTGTGAATGTGTTTAGGATACTAGGGTATGTAGATACCCTGAATGAGAAAATGGGGCTGAGACTGACTCACCATGATGTGAATTGGTGTTATAACCTTCATCACCTGAGGAGTAAGACATATTATATGAAGACAAGGGACGATAGGGTTCGTCTTATCCAGTGTCTTCCTGATTCTAATAAAGGGTTGAACCAAGACTTCCTCATAGTGTCGGGAGAGTGGCACGATGGCTTTCACTGCCCAACTGTAGAGGGGGAGCCAGGTAGGGCATCTGATGTACAAGATAATCTAGGTCTCAGCACCTTCAAGTTTTATATCTGTATATTTGATTTGGTTGACTAACCATGGGAGTTTTGTTTTTCTTTTCGCAGATCCACACGCTTTTGCACGTCACTTCCACCTAGTTAATAAGGCGGATTTGGAAACCGTTCTCAGGTCGGACCTCTTCTTGAACGAATCTGACAACCAAGTCAGGGCTGCTCATAAAATCCTCGGGTGTGACCCAGCTCAGACGTCATTCCCTGTTCCGCAGCACGTAATTAGAGCTCGTGATCCTCGGCTTACACAGATTACCGTGGTAGAGAGCAGTTTTTCTTTTACTGGGGGGTCTTACATACCTGAAGGTATTCCGCTATCAGGTCCTTCTTCATCCCGACAAGTAACGGTGGCCGAGAAAGGACCATCTAAGAAAGCAAAGGAGGTGGTTGAATTGAGTTCCTCCGAGGACGAGTATAGTGTATTTAACTTAGCTGATCAGCCCGAGGATCCTCCCGGTGATCTAGGGGATCCTCACTTATCCGAAGCCGATCTTCAGTCTTTAAGAGTTGGTACCCAGGCTGAGATGGGTTTAAAGAGACAGCCCCAGACAAGTCTTTTTGACCTGCTCAAAGGCGGTTCCAAGAAGGATGTACCAGGGGAGTTACAGTCCCAGCCCCCAGCATCTCAGCCCCAGATTTCAACCATGCAAACCAGGTCGTCCTCCACCCCTATAGTAGCTGCCCCTTCTACTGAGTCTCCTGATCCGAAAAGGAAAAGACTTTCTAAGGGCAAGGATCCAATAGATGGGAGCAAATCTCATTCTTCGCCCGAGGAGGGTAAGACTCGTAGACCTCCAAAGCAGTTGAAGCTCGGTGATCAAAAGAAAGGCAAGAAGGTCATCCAGCAGCTCCAGGCTCAAGCATGGCTGCCTGCTGCCATGCTCCATGACCAGCCCCTAATGGACAACGCGTCAATACGAGAATCTCAAGGAGACGAAGGGGCTCTCGTAGCCGAGGCCCTAGAGAAATCTCTTCTTCTTCCCATTGATATGGCTGAGTTAGAGAAGATGAGTGGGGTAGAGGTTGTCCTCGACCTTAAGAAATATCTAGGCATGGTAGGTCCTTTGGCAACCATTCTTTTTACTAGAAATTTTTTGTTGCTTAGTACTTTTCTTTCTCTTTATAAAGCTACTTGTTTTTGCTGGCAGGCTATCCAGGCCCTTTTTAGGTTGGGCGAAGAGGTTGATGACCATAGCCAGGCCTTAGCGCAAGAGTGCAATAAATTCCTAGAAGCGGCTAAAACTCTTAAGAAATCTGAGGCCGACCTGAAAAAGGCGACGGAGGATCTGGCAGAGATGGCGAAGGCCAGGGATACTGCTGTTTCTGACCTAGCCGTGGTCAGGAAGCAAGCTGAGGATCAAACTGTCCACTTGCAAGAGGTTGAAAGTCAATTACAGAAGGCCAAAGGGGACGTTTCCTTCATGAAGGAAAATCTGACCAAAGCAATCCACGACAAAGGTGTTGCCGAGTATGCCAGGGACGAGGCTGTGAGAGCCAAAGACGAGGCAATTTTTGCAAAAACAGACACTGAGCGCTCGGTGGACGAGGCAAAAGAAGAGGCTTTCACAGAAGGGGTGGCTAATACTGAGGCCACCCTTCGAGCTCAAGTTCCTGCTGTGTGCAGGCATTATTGCTCTCAAACTTGGCATGAAGCCCTCAACCAAGCAGGGATTGATGCTTTGTCTGATCTTAGAAGGGAAGACAGGGTATATTACCCTACTGCCATTCGCGAGATTATGCCCGCTGCTCCTGAGGAGGGGTCTTCCTTACCATTGGCTGAAAGTCAAGACAAGACCGCCGAGGATGCTCCGTTAACTGATCAACCATCCGAGGAGGTCGAGCCCCAGACAGCGTTGGGGGAAGTCGTAACTGAGGCTCAGGGAAGACCATAAGACGTGGCAAGTCCTCCGACGGACCTTCAGAGATCTAGCTCTTGAGCTTTGGCCCTAGCCTTTTGATTTACCTACTGAGTTGAAGGAACCAGTATACGGCCTAGGATAGCCTTTTTTATTTTTTTCTTTGATATTATCTCGTTTCTTGGCTCAGTGGCCTTGTAAGAGAGTCGTGTACTTTCTTTTTGAATCGAATACTTGAGATTTTGCTTTCATTTAATGATACTTTATTTTGTTTGCTTTGCTATTGTATTCTACTCAATATTTGTATTCTATTCTGGAGTTGGCATCATGGGACCATCTATTATCATCTAAATATAAATCGAAGGGTTGTATTATAGCCTGACATTGAGTAACGCTTTGGCTTTTCTTAGTACAGTTATTTTCTTTGTGGGTTCGAGTCCGAAGACCATATATTACCCTGGTAATGCACAATACTTATTTAGTTTTCCATAGGCTTGGGTCCGAGGACCATGCAATACCTTGGCTTTATAATCGGTGTGTGTAGTTTTACCATAGGCTTGGGTCCGAGGACCATGCAATACCTTGGCTTTGCCTACCACTTCAATTTTTCTTGTAAGCACCTAGTTTCCCCATAGGCAATGCCTTGGTTCTGTCTAGTACTCAGGTATATCGGTGTGTGTAGTTTTACCATAGGTTTGGGTCCGAGGACCATGCAATACCTTGGTTCTGTCTACCACTTCAATTTTTTCTGTAAGCACCTAGTTTCCCCACAGGCAATGCCTTGGTTCTGTCTAGTACTCAGGTATAACGGTGTGTGTAGTTTTACCATAGGTTTGGGTCCGAGGACCATGCAATACCTTGGTTCTGTCTACCACTTCAATTTTTCCTGTAAGCACCTAGTTTCCCCACAGGCAATGCCTTGGTTCTGTCTAGTACTCAGGTATATCGGTGTGTGTAGTTTTACCATAGGTTTGGGTCCGAGGACCATGCAATACCTTGGTTCTGTCTACCACTTCAATTTTTCCTGTAAGCACCTAGTTTCCCCACAGGCAATGCCTTCGTTCTGTCTAGTACTCAGGTATATCGGTGTGTGTAGTTTTACCATAGGTTTGGGTCCGAGGACCATACAATACCTTGGTTCTGTCTACCACTTCAATTTTTCCTGTAAGCACCTAGTTTCCCCACAGGCAATGCCTTGGTTCTGTCTAGTACTCAGGTATATCGGTGTGTGTAGTTTTACCATAGGTTTGGGTCCGAGGACCATGCAATACCTTGGTTCTGTCCACCACTTCAATTTTTCCTGTAAGCACCTAGTTTCCCCACAGGCAATGCCTTGGTTCTGTCTAGTACTCAGGTATATCGGTGTGTGTAGTTTTACCATAGGTTTGGGTCTGAGGACCATGCAATACCTTGGTTCTGTCTACCACTTCAATTTTTCCTGTAAGCACCTAGTTTCCCCACAGGCAATGCCTTGGTTCTGTCTAGTACTCAGGTATATCGGTGTGTGTAGTTTTACCATAGGTTTGGGTCCGAGGACCATGCAATACCTTGGTTCTGTCTACCACTTCAATTTTTCCTGTAAGCACCTAGTTTCCCCACAGGCAATGCCTTGGTTCTGTCTAGTACTCAGGTATATCGGTGTGTGTAGTTTTACCATAGGTTTGGGTCCGAGGACCATACAATACCTTGGTTCTGTCTACCACTTCTATTTTTCGTAAATAGGGGTTTGCCCTCAGATTGCTTTACTGGAGATGATTATCCTTTACGTCAGATTATGATCTTTACACGTGGCATATGATCTCTCCTCTAACTCGGGGCCCCATCTTTTTCATTTAAGAATCGCCCCCTGTCTATTCTTGTTCCGCGCTTAACGCTCCGGTGCGCGAAACGCGCCTTCATTAATGCCCTCGTAAATTGACACGAGTCCAACCGTCCATGGCCTCCTTGGAAATTGGGGGCTCCATTACTGATCCAGCTGATAATACCCTTTTCGAATTCTGCATGAATTAATTCTCACCAAACTCCCATCCCCTATATAAAGTAAGCAGATGGTTACTCCACAACCCATGAACATCTCAACACAAAAAGAACAAAGCACTCTCTTCCATCTTCCCACAGCCTTTTAATAACCCTGCTGGAATTGTTACCGGGACTGACCAAAACCGGTATGGCCGCAGCCCCCACTGGGCTTTCGGCGCGGCAGAGTCTGGGCGTAACCCTGATGGTGCCCTTCGAGGTATCCCAGAGGGATGTTGCTAAAGAACCTCACGTCTTTCCTCGGAACACACCCCCGACGAGGAAGGCGCATGAATTCACCTCATGGGCGGTGCTCGAGTGTTGCCGTCCCCTATGGCCAACACTCGAGAGGAACGGAGAGAATCGAGGGAACATCATGGGGGAGGGTACCCCCGAGCCCCTGCGTCTGCTCCTCTCTTTGTTCCAGCTCTGCCCAGCCGAGGAGGGAGTGGTTGGGGGCCTGAGGGCATGATTGTCCTTCACCTCCTCCACCTCGTGTCAAGCTCTCCCATTCTTTTGATGCCAATAAAAGCACGAGTTGACACTTCCCTCCGGCTAGTTTTCTCTTGGGGCGGCTTCACCTGGGCCTCTGATTGTAGGAGTAGCTAGGACTAGCAGGTGGCTATTAGCTAGTAAATTTACTTGTAAAACAGGCCTACCTGAGCCTCTGATTGTAATATGTAATTTTTTTTTTTTTTTTTTTTTTTTTTTTTTATGTTTGAATTAATAATATCAAGATCTTTCGTTTTTCTCTTTCGTTTTTTTTTTTTTTTTTTTTTTTTTTTTTTTTTTTGTGTACAATAGATACTTAAAGTTTAGAACTCTTATCTTATTCAATCTACTGCAAAACAAATACTTATAACTTGGAACATTATCTTTTTCCATCTACCGTAAAACAAACACTTAGAACTTAGAATTCTATCTTATTCAATCTACTGTAAAACAAATACTTATAACTTGGAACATTTACCTGGTGCACCGGCCAGCACCCTAATCCTTCCCACAGACGGCGCCAATTGTAGGGACTCAATCCAATTTGAACTGAGTGTTGGGTTTCAGCCCAATAAGCCCAAACAATAAATTTATAGAGAGTGGGCTGAAAGGCTTAGGTGCTGGCCGTTGATCACCATGCCCAAACTTATCTCAAAAAATGGTTAAGTGTTTTCTTACAAATGGGGGAATGCTCCTCGGACTGTGGCCGAGGAGGCCTCCCTTCTTCCCCTCTCTCTTTTTTCCCCCCTCTTCTTGGCGTTACTAGATCTTCTTTTATAGTTTTCATCTTCCTATCTCCTGCTTCCATCTGTTGATCGTCTATTCGCTTTTCTTCTGGTTGTCCGTCCCATCAGAGGCCTTATCGGTACTCAAGTGGCTCGCTCTAACCAACGTTATCCTGCCAAAGGGTTACCTCCCCATTAATGCGGCCAGGGGGGTTAGTTGAGTGCATTCAATGCAATAGTGACAGCTTACTTTGGGGTTAACTTCTCCCCAAAACCACCCTTGTCAGGCCGAGGACAATGTGTCCTCGGCATGGACTCAGGAAAAAAGGCTTTCCCCCCTTCTCCTCAGAAATAGCTTGCACTCCTCGGCATGGGCCTTGGGCTTGCTATATGATGGGCCGAGGTTATCAGGCCCACAGGCCCCACATGTCCGCTGCTTCTTTTTTTTTTTTATTTTTTTTTTTTTTATTTATGTTTATGTTTGTGTGTGTCTTTGTCGTGTGCTTTTGTTGCTGGGTAAGGACAAATTATTTTGTTAAAATATTTTACAAGATTAGATATTTGTTTTGGATAAAATTAGTTGATTGAGTTTAATTATTTTTAGTTTTGCTATTCGTCATTTTTGTTGTTGAGCTAATTTTTTTGAGTTTGTTAATTTTTTTTTTCTAGATTTTAGATTTATAACTTTTTCTGGAATTTAAAAGGATCAATAATATTGTTAAGAGGGACTAAGTGTAATTTTATTGAATCAAATTGCTAAAGTTAGTATATAAATATATACTAGTATTTTTTTTATTTTTAAATATTTGAGAGGCAGGGCAATGACCACGCCCAAGAATAGCTCCGTCCATGAATGCAACCTTTGTGAGTTTCTTGAGAATCCAAACTCTGCTGAGCATAACAAATGCCTCCCTTATGAATTACGATGTCCAATTATTCAGTAATTTCAATGTAAATGTTGAACAAGAATTTACAACATTGTTTGGTTTTCATGTAAACTATAAGGCAACTAATTAAGCCTTTCCATATCATAGACTGCAGAGCATAAGCATGCAAAGGGGCTAAATTCACAGAAACATATTAAAACTTTATCATAGGTTAAACTATGAATAATTAAAAAATTTTGGATAAACAGCTTTTAAAATTTTAGTGTTTTTAGTATGTTTTCTTAAAACCTTCATTTAAATGTCGAAATTTATATATATATATATATGTTGGAGCATTTTAGTATTAAATAATTAAAATGAATAAATGTTATAACATAAATGTAAAGATGTGGGAGATGAGGAGTTAGTGAAAAATGTTTAATCTCACATTGAAAAGGAGATAGACTATTTTATTCCTTTTAATTGTGGTGATTAATGGGCTAAAATGTATTGTGTTGTATATTGGGCTAGATACGTGTGTAAGGGGGAGGTGAAGAGTGGAGGAGGAGGCTAGAGGACAAGATGCACTCATGACACAAGAGAGTAATGGTAATTACATCACAAAGGTAAACTTTATTTTAGCTAATAATAATATGCCCAAAAATCATTTTCCTAAAAATAGTCAATTGAAGCCTAAAAAGAGAGCCTTTAAAAATAATTATAGACCTCAAGAAAGGGAAAACCCGAATAAAAATTATAATAAGAACCAAGGACCCTCTTCACAAGATCAATTTAATAGATCCTGTTTTTTCTGTGGCAAGAGTGGGCATATTGCTCGATTTTGCAAATTTCGGAAATGTGAATCTGTCCCGCAGGCTAACGTAACTGAAGAGCCTTTAGTGGCTATGATTACAGACATCAATATGGTGCAATATGTTGAAGGGTGAATTTTGGTGCTAATAGGCAAGTCTGCTATGACAAAAATTGGTTTAAGTTGTACACTCCTTTTGAAGAAGAAAAAATTGTTATGCTTGGTGACTCTAGCAAAACTAAGGTTCTTGGGAGTGGTAAGGTTGAATTGAAATTCACTTCTAAACGCGTGCTAACATTGAAAGATGTTCTTTACACTCCGTCCATGAGGAAGAATTTGATGTCAAGTTTTTTGCTTAACAAGGCTGGTTTCAAGCAAAATATGGAATTTGATAATTATGTAATCACTAAAAAGGGATTATTTGTGGGCAAGGGTTATGCTTGTGATGGAATGTTTAAATTGAATGTTAAGAATAATAAAGCATCTACCAATTCAGTTTATATGTTTTCTTCTATTAATTTTTGGCATGCTTGTTTGTGTCATATAAATAGTAGATATGTGGGAATCATGAGTAGTTTATGATTAATTCCAAGACTGTCAAAAGATTTTGAAAAATGTGAAACTTGTAGTCAAGCAAAAATTACAAAAAAGCCTCATAAAAGTGTTGTAAAAAATACCAAATTGCTTTAGTTAATTCACTTTGATTTATGTGAGTTTGAGGGAATTTTAACCTGTGGAGGAAATAGATATATTATCACTTTGATTGATAATTTCTCAAAATATACAACTATTTATTTGTTGAAAAATAAAAGTGATGCTTTTGAAAAATTTCAAGATTTTTTAAAAGAAGTTGAAAATCAATTCGGTAGAAAAATAAAAAGAATAAGAAGTGATAGAGGCCATGAGTATGAATCAAGTGCATTCAACTCATTTGTTCAGTCTTTGGGAATTATTCATGAAACTACTGCCTCATATTCACCTGCTTCTAATGGTGTGGCTGAAATAAAAAATAGAACTTTATTGAGTTAACAAATGCCATGGTGTGGTTGTCTTGCTTATGTAAGGCTTACTGACCATAAAATACCTAAATTAGGTATAAGAGTTACTACCTGTGCTTTTCTTGGTTATGCAATTAATAGTGTAGCCTATAGATTTTTTGATCTTGAAAAAAAAATAATTTTTGAATCTGGTGATGCAATTTTTCATGAAGAAAAATTTTCTTTTAAATTGAAAAATAGTGGGGGTGAAGAAAATATTTTGTTACAATCTAGTTCTTCTACTTCACATTTACAAAATCAAGAAAATTTTGAAATGGAACCTAGAAGGAGTAAAAGAACTAGAGTTGAAAAGGATTTTGGTTCTGATTATTATGTTTTTAATATTGAGGAAAATCCCCAAAATTTAAAAGGGGCTTTAACATCACCTGATGCTATATTTTGGAAAGAGACTGTAAATAATGAGATGGAATCTCTAATTTCTAATAGAACTTGGAAATTAGTAGATCTTCTACCAGGTTGTAAGACCATAGGTTGTAAACGGGTCCTTAGAAAAAAGTTGAAATCGGATGGATCAATAAATAAGTTTAAAGCTAGACTTGTTGCAAAAGGTTTTAAACAAAAAGTTGATCTTGATTTTTTTGATACTTTTTCTCCGGTAACAAGAATTACGTCTATTAGATTGTTAATTGCTATTGCTACAATTTTTGATTTGAAAATTCATCAAATGGATGTAAAAACTGTTTTTCTAAATGGGGACCTAGAGGAAGAAATTTATATGGATCAACCCGAAGGCTTTGTAGAGCCTAGACAAGAAAGCAAGGTATGTAAACTAACTAAATCCCTATATGGCTTAAAACAAGCACCTAAGCAGTGGCATGAAAAGTTTGATTTCTGCATGATTGAGAATGATTATAAATCAAATGAATGTGATAAATATATTTATTCTAAATTATGGAATAATTTACATGTTATTATTAGCCTCTATTTGGATGATATGTTGATTTTTGGCTCAAATATGCATGTTATAAATGAGACAAAAAATATGCTTAAAAGCCATTTTGATATGAAAGATCTTGGTGAGGCTAATTTTATTCTGGGGATGAAAATTACAAAAGCATGTGATGGAATATATCTTGATCAATCACCTTATGTTGAGAAAATATTGAGAAAATATAATTTTCATGATCACAAAAGTGTAGCTACTCCTTTTGATTATAGTGTTCATTTATTTCTTGTGAATAATGATGATGAGATTTTTAATCAAAAGGATTATGTTAGTGTCATTGGTAGTTTAGGTTTTGCTACTGATTGTACTAAACCTGACATTGCATATGCAGTAGGAGTGCTTAGCAGATTTACTAGCAAGCCTAGTAAAGATCATTGGCTAGCTATTGAGCGAATCATGAAATATTTGATTGGTACCAAAAACTATGGCTAATTTTATAAAAAGTACCCTGTTGTGATTGAAGGTTTTAGTGATGCCGATTGGAATACTTTGTTAGGTGATTCTCTCTCTACCACTGGTTATATTTTTACTTTAGGTAGTGGTGCTATTTGTTGGAAATCCAAAAAGCAAACAATAATTGCTAATTCAACAATGGAAGCTGAATTAATAGTATTAGATTCAACTAGTGAAGAGGCAAATTAGTTTAGAGATTTGTTATATGAAATTCCACTTTGGGAAAAGCCAATTCCGCCTATATTAATTCATTGTGATAGCATTACTGCAATTGGTAGAGTTAAAAACCGTTATTACAATGGTAAATCCAAACCTATAAGAAGAAAGCACAGTACTGTGCGATCTTATTTGAGTAGTGGCATCATAATTGTGGATTATGTTAAATCTAATGATAATCTTGCAGATCCATTTACCAAGGTCTTGGCAAAAGACAGAGTCTGAAATACATCGAGGGGGATGGGACTAAAGTCTATAGAATCATGAATCATGTATGAGGATATCCAACCCAAGGACTAGAGATCCTGAGAATTGGGTTCAATGGGAAAAACGAATCATATGATGGTCGTAAGAAATGCACAACTTATTTATTTTTAATTATTTATTTTGTAAATAATTTTTTAATTGTTCATCCCTATGATGTAAGTAAATTTATCCTGTAATGTGGAGAGGATGAGTTAAAAAAACTATTAATGAAATTTGTAGCTCGTATGAATGGGATATCAGAATTACAGGAGCACCCTTGACAAAATTTCACCGATGTGAGTGTGGGGGTGGGGCTGCTTCCTATGAGATTTGGACTTAATCTCAAATACACTCATGAAACTGGGATCAACACACGGCTATAAAGTGCTAGCTATAAAAGCTCATGTCAACACTTGGGTTATTATGTGTAAGCAGTGATGCTTAATTTCCCTAAAGTAGTCCTAGTTTAAGTCGGAGACCACTACGACTCTGGAGTTGAGATCGCTGTTTTACTAAGTGAAGGTTCAATGCAGAGCACACCTTCATGATGCATAGTGACCCGTCTTTGCCTGGTAATCTCTCTTTAACTAAAAAATTTAATATTAAAATGAGTGGGGATGTTGGAGCATTTTAATATTAAATAATTAAAATGAATAAATGTTATAACATAAATGTAAAGATGTGGGAGATGAGGAATTAGTGAAAAATGTTTAATCACATATTGAAAAGGAGAGAGACTATTTTATTCTTTTTAATTGTGGTGATTAATGGGCTAAAATGTATTGTGTTGTATATTGAGCTAAATACATGCGCAAGGAGGATGTGAAGAGTGGAAGTATCAAAATTGGAACTGACAGCAATTAATCTTGTAACACTCACTACATCAGAATAATGGATCTAATTAATCAGAATAAATTGGGTAATAATTTCGTGAGGCCCATTGAGCTTATAAATAGACTCATTCAGACCCAATCTATGTTACCACAAGATATACAAAGAAAATATAGAGAGATTCTTGGCAAGGAAGGGTGTTCTTTCTGGTGAAGTTTTGGGAGGTTGTTCTAACCATACAATACTTGTAGGGTTGTTGTATCTTGGGAGAGACAAGTCAGAGAAGGTCTGCACCGGTTATGAAGTTTAGCCAACCAAGGGCTTGAATCTCCTTAAAGAGAGCAAGTGTTGCGCCTCAGTCCAAATTGTGTTGTGTAATTTCTTTCTTTATACTAATAATATTCAGAAGTATTATTTAGTTTCTCGATGTGTTATTTCTATTATCATTGTATTTGAATCAACAATATATATATATATATATATATATATATATATATATATATATAAGATTTCATTGGAAATGAAGGTTGACGGTGTCCAGTGAGATAACTTCAACCTCAAGGTAGCTGACGGTGTCCAATCCATGCAGTGAGGCTTATATTAAAATTATTATTACTTTGTCTTTGTTTAACCAATGAATTTTTTTTGTATCCACGCGATAACATACAATGTGCAACTAGTTGGATTTATTAATTCATAGCTGGGAATGGCGACAATGCCAAAATTAGTTACATTGTTGATACTTTTTATTCTTACAGTCTGTAATGACTAATGATTATATATAATTTATGAAGCGAGATTGTCATTAGAAGGAATAATGATCCATTTGGATTGAGGAAAAGGAGGAGGAGTACAATAAAATAGAGTAAATTTACTCAAAATTAGTTTATTTTCAGTTAATTCTACTCTTAACCCCCTCTTTCTCCCCTCCACCCGAACGGGCACTAAAGAAGATAATATTGTTAAGGGTCTTTGGGTCAACAGATTATTCTATTAGCAGCAGTCAGTATTACTTATTCAAACTTGTTTTTAATTAAGCTTCAATCTCTAATTTTTCCTTGCGACAGACTTTTTCAATACCAGAGCAGATGCCTTCAGCCACCTATCTATTCATGAATATATTCGGAATTTCATAAACTTGGACCCAAAAAGGTATCAAATCAAAGAAAAAATCAAGGACCTGCATATATTTTTTCATACTGTTGAATCGCAACAAAATGTTTATCAAAACTCCCGGGTTGACTCACTAAAACCTAATTAGTTTCATGTTTTTTATAAACTGCTGATATGAGAAGTGGTTATTAATTTATGCGCACCTCAATTTTTCATGCCATAGGTTCTATATTCTATGTGATTCTATCCAAATGACAACAACAGTAAACTCAATAATCTAGAGCAACATGAACTGATTAAGAAATCCTTATCTGAGTCCTTAACACAATCAACCAGCTAGTGCAATGATGATAGCATAGTGGGCATACACTACGTAGAAGCTGTTCTCAAATGCAACTTTTCTGAGTTTGTTGAGAATCCAAACCCTGTTGAGCATAACAAATTCCTCCCATATGAATTACGATGTCCATTCAGCAATGTAAATGTAAATGTTGAACAAGAATTTACAACATTGTTTGGTTTTAACGTAAACTATAACGCAATAAATTAAGCCTTTCCATATCATAGAACTGCAGAGCAATCACATGCAACTATTTAAGCCATTTAGATTTTAGACTGCAGAGCAAAAACACGCAAAAGGGTTAATTTTTTTTTTTTTGGTAAACAAAAGGGCTAAATTCAAAACTTGGATAAACTACTTCTAAAATTTTAGTGGTTTTAGTATATTTTCTTTAAATGTTCATTTAAATGTCAAAATAAAAATAAAATAAAATAAGAAAAAGATTTCATTGGAAATGAGGGTTTGACGATGTCCAGTAGGTAACTTCAACTTCAAGCTAGCTGATCACGGTGTCCAGTTAGGCTTTATTTAAAACTCTAACTACATTGACTTTGTTCAACCAATGAATTTTTTTGTATCCGCGTGAATACATACAATGTGCAACTAGTTGGATTTATTAATTCATGGCTGGGGATGGAGACAATGCCAAAATTAAGAACGTTGTTGGGACTTTCTATTCGTACATTCTATATTGATTAATGTTTATATATAATTTATGAATCAAGATTGTCGTTAGAAGCAATAAAGAAGATAAAATTGTTAATGGTCTTTGGGTCAACAGATTACTCTATTCACAGCAGTTAGGATTAATTATTTAAACTGGTGTTTAATTAAATTGCCATTAATATATAGGAATTAGCATTATAAAGTGAGTTATGTTAATAGATGCTCTTAGGGTATTTATTAATATATTATTTTAGGAAAGTTTTGATATACTTCCTTTGCTCCGGTTTGTTTGTCTTCTATTCTATTTTAGGATGTCTCAAAATATTGTCCTGTTTCTAAAAGTAAAAGTTATTAATTTACTAATGTTCCTATTATACCCTTACTAATTTATTTTCAAAACTATTTGAAAAGAAAACTAACAAATATTTAAAAAATCAATCTAATTGGGGCACCTTTTTAGTTGCCTTATTAAGAATAACTTTTAAAAAAAAAAGTTAATAAATTTATTTTAAGGATAGTTTTGTAAACTTTTACATTTTTATAAAGTAGGTAAGACAATAAATGATGTTCTATTAAAAAATTTGACTTTTCAAACATGACAAATAAATTGAGACGAATGGAGTAACTCTTATGAGAAATTAAAAAAAATAAAAAAAATAAAAAAAAAGAGTCAAATTCGAAAAAAAAAGAAGAAGAAGTCATTTATATGGAAAATACTTCAAGAAGTTATTAGGGGCGCCTCATATTGCTGAATAGATCATCTACTCATTAATTACTCTCTCTTTTTTTTCTTTTTCTATTACTATAAAATAAAAAAGTTATAGGTACCCAATAACTTTTTCCTTTTTTTTTTTGAGAAACCAACTGAAGCCATTTATTAAGAAATGCTAACGGCTAAAATCAGCCTGAACTACATTTGAAATGTCTGGTGGTACATCTTCTATCCAGACAGTTAGAGAGGGTGAATTAATAGCCCATCTAGCTAAAGCATGAGCGACCTTATTGCCTTGTCGGCGAACATGAACAAAACTGCAGCAATTAAAAAAAGACTTTAAAATTTTAACATCTTCAATCAAGTGTCCGTGGAGTGCTAGTGATTTCTCAGAGTTATTGAGGTCTTTTGAGATTATGTCTGAGTCCCCTTCAAAAACAGCTGAGGTAATGCCAATCTCCAAGGCAAATTCGACTGCTCGCCTTGCTGCAAGAGCTTCCACCTGTGCCACAGTAGTTGGTTGAGGTATTTGTTGCAACAAAGAGGCCATAACCGCTCCTTTTGAATTGCGGATGACCACTCCGAGGCCAGCTCTCCCTGTTTCTGTGAATAATGCACCATCATAGTTAACTTTGAAAACTCCCAAGTTTGGTGGTTCCCACTTCGTGTGCATCTCATGTCTCTGTTTCGGATTGACTGTGTGAAGATTCTGGAATTCAGCTCGGCACTCCTTTGATAGCAGATCAATGCGTTGCAATGGACATGTCTCCTCATTGAAACGGACCTGATTGCGTCTATTCCAGATGGACCAAGCCATGTACGCTAGTAAGGAAGGATCCTTGTTCTCCTTGAAAGCATGTTCGAAGATGTCCAGTGGAGTTTTCCCAATCATAGTTGCTATCCAGCTCCATTGAGGGTCCTGCGTCCAAGCTACCTGTAAATTAGAACAAAAAAACAGAGCATGTGAGCAGTCTTCATCCATCACCTTGCAATTCTCACAAATTGCCTCGGTAATGACTTTCCTCCTGCATAAGTTGGCCTTTGTTGGAAGAGCATCCTTGCAGGCCTGCCACACAAAATTTTTCACCTTGCAAGGGACTTCCAAACTCCATATATCTCTCAATAAACCAGATTTTATAATTGAACCCTGATCTGGTACTTCATTTTCATACAGAAATCTGTATCCTGACTTGACAGAATAGTGCCCCGATGGAGTAAAGGGCCAGATGAGTGTGTCTTATTGTGGAGAGGAGCTAAGAGGGATGCTCTTAATTGACTCTACTTCTGCAGTATTGAATACATGATCAATCACTTCCACTCTCCATTGCCTAGTTGGCTGATCTATCAATACTTCTACACATGAATTCTCTTGCCCAAACAGAACTGATGAAGTGATATTGGCTCTATTTTTAAGTGGCAGCCAATTGTCACCCCAAATCCTGATTTGTTTACCATCCCCTACTCTCCAAATTGCCCCTCTAGAAATCACATCTCTCCCCTTTATGATACTTTTCCACGCATAGGAGGCTGAGGGAGATTCTTTTGCATCAAGTATGGTTCCATTTGGAAAAAACCGAGCTTTGAACACTCTATAAAACAGTGAGTTATCATCTTTAAGGAGTCTCCAAGCTAACTTGGCAAGCATCGCTTCATTAAACATAGTCAAATCCTTGAAGCCCATCCCGCCTACATCTTTGTGGTTACACAATTCTCCCCACTTCACCCAATGAATTTTTCTCCTTTCACCCCTTTGGCCCCACCAAAATTTTCTAATAAGAGTTTCAATCTCATGACACAAAGTAACCGGGAGCTTGAAACAACTCATGGCATAAGTTGGGATTGATTGGATGACCGACTTTATCAAGACTTCTCTACCGGCTTGTGACAACAACTTCCCTTCCTAACCTTGGAGTCTCTTCCAAACTCGTTGTTTCAATTTGTCAAAACTTGCCCTTTTATTTCTACCCACCAAGGCCGGCAAGCCAAGGTAATCCTCATAGTTCCTCACCTCAGCTACTCCAAATTCATTCATGATGTGATTTTGCATATCAAAAGCCGTTGATTTGCTGAAGAAGAGAGAAGTCTTTGATCTATTTAATTTTTGTCCCGAAACCCTCTCATAAGAAGAGAGAATCTCCAGAACTTTCTGACACTCTTCCTTGGTAGCTCTACAAAACAAAAGGCTATCCTCTGCAAATAGCAAGTGAGTAAGTTTAGGACCATTCCGACATATGGAAACACCTTTAATCTCACCCAAATTTGCAGCTCTTTGAATAAGTCTATGCAGCCCCTCAGAACATAATAGGAAGAGATATGGTGAAAGTGGATCCCCTTGGCGAATACCTCTACTCGATTTGATATCGCCATGGGGTTCACAAAAGTGAATATGACAGTCGTAACACATTCCATGACGAGAGCCACCCATCTATCATTAAAACCCATTTGCTTCATAATGTCTTTTAGAAAAGACCACTCAACCCGGTCATAGGCTTTGCTCATATCAAGCTTGAGCGCCATAAAGCCTGATTTTCCAGAGTTATGATTTTTCATGTAATGAAGAGTTTCAAAAGCCACTAGAATATTGTCTGTAATCAATCTACCTTTCAAAAAAGCACTTTGATGATCAGAAATAATGAGTGGCAAAACTCTTTTCAATCTATTTGCTAGTACTTTTGAAAAAATCTTGTAAAGCACGTTACAAAGACTAATGGGCCTATATTCAGTCACATGCTCCGGGTTTTTTATTTTTGGGATTAGAGTAATAAAAGTATGATTTAAAGAATTAGGAAAAGAACCCTTATTCAAAAAATGCAGTACTGTATTGGTGATATCAGAGCTTACCAAATCCCAAAAATTTTGGTAGAAAAGCGGAGGCATTCCATCGGGTCCAGGAGCTTTCAATGGAGCCATTTGTTTCAATGCAACCTCAACTTCCCAAGCTTTAAAATCTCCCATCAAGATTTCATTCATTTCCTCAGTCACCATCGGAGGAATGGATGCCAAATCTGCCATTAGAGGTTCGGGTTCTGAAGAAGTGAAAAGTTCAGAATAATACTTCAAGAAAGCATCACAAATCTGGCCTCTGTCAGTGCACCACTCATCGGAATGGTTTCTAATACCAGAAATAAGATTTTTTCGCTTCCTTTGAGTAGCACGACAGTGGAAAAACTTTGTATTCCGGTCCCCATCCTTCAGATATAGTGTTCGAGCTCTCTGCCTCCAAAGCCATTCCTCCTTGTCCATAAGAGCATTGACTTCTTTTTTGAGAATCCACAACCTCTCTGAACCTCCCCCCTGTACCGCCACCCGTTCTGCCTGTGCCAACTCTTTCCTCTTTTTTTCTAACTCTCTTCTTATGTTCCCAAAATTGTTACGACTCCATCTTGTTAGCTCCGTCCCACATGCTTCTATTTTCCTGATCACCCTTGTATCTTCAGACCCTTCAAAAGTTGCTAACCAAACATCCTCAACCGTTTCCCCACATCCTTTGTCCGACAGCCAAACCTCTTCAAATCTGAAATTTTTTTTCTTTTGCTGGAAGTCCAAGTCAGCCAAGTCAATCCACAATAGCTTATGATCCGAAGCGGAACTATTTACATGAGTAACTCGAGTACCCGGAAAAGCTACAAACCATTCAGGTGAGGCTACTGCCCTATCTAGCCTTTCCCATACCGAATAACCATTTCTGCAATGCTTACTCCATGTGAAAGGAAAACCTTTGAAACCCAAATCCATCAATTCACATTCATCCAATACGTCTCTAAACATCTGCATCTGAGTCTAAGGTCTTAAACGCCCCCCGGACTTCTCCGACTGATTTACAATCTCATTAAAATCTCCCGTACACAACCATGGAAGGGAGTTTCTGCCATGCAAGTGACGAAGTAAGTCCCAAGATTCACCCCTTCTATGAGTTTCAGGATTGCCATAGAAACCAGTAAATCTCCAAGCCTTACCCGAACTTTTATTAATAACAGTTAGAGTGAATTCATTGGAGGGTTCTTGAAGTTATGTGTGAGAATTTATGAATGTACATAGGGGTTTAGAAAATAAATGTTAGGACCGTGATGGTTACCACTGCTCCTGAAATCAACTGGTGTTGGGAAGAAGCGCACTTTAGTCTTTAAAGGGCACAAGGCCTCGTATCTGTACGTGCTGAGGGCAAGCATTAGAGGTGCTGACCCCTATATTGTCAACACTCCGTAGGGTGATAGCTGGCCCTCCATAAATAAGGCTAACAAGAGGTGAAATGGTATATAGCATATATACACCGTACATCTATAAATTAAAAAGCTAGAGTATGATTATTAATCATTATGGCAGGTAAGAACAAAAGAAATCAACAACGTTGGTTACGTTGAATTGGGCAATGCCTGCATTTCCTGCTATGTACGAACGATTTAATACAACCAACGGGTTGTAACTTGTAAATGGTATATGCTCACATTAATTTATGTGTGATTTCTTAAGATGAATATTAACTAAAAGTTCAATATGTGTCTAAAACACCCTTGAACGTTTAGATCTCAAATTATAAAATATCAATTCAAGTTTATAATCAAACAATTAATGTGTGGAACATATACATAAGCCAATCACAGAATTGATAACAAATCTATGCCAAATATAAACACATCCACAGCAGTAAATATAAGGCAAAGATAAAGGGAAAGAAGATGCAAACACACAGACAACACACGATGTGTTATCGAAGAGGAAACAGAAGTTCTCGACGTAAAACCTTTCCGCCGCCCTCCAAACGGTCAAATAATCTACTAAAAAATGTAGTTAGGGTACATAAACAGCAGAAGATCTTCCAAGCCTAATCTACCCAAGTACCTAAGTCCTCCAAACTTCTTGCTCCAACGAGGTTATGCCGAACCTATTTCTTCTTTAGCTTCCCGAATTCCGCTACTAGACCATAGCATCAACCAATATATATTGGTTCCTTCCAAACTGCTTCCCTTAGCACTAAATGAACCTTCTCACAAACGTGGGTGTGGTGAGATAAGGATTTGGTCAATGATCTCTCGAGGATGTGACAATGGAGAGGAAAAGGGTAGAGGAATTTATAGAGTCTCTAAGGTAAAGATTGGAAATGAGGCAATCTTGTTTTTCTCTAGAGTTTCTCTCATAAAATTCTCTCTAGAAGCTTTCTGAATTTAGTGGGTATAAGGGTCTATATATAGTGGTGTGTGTTTAGAATACGAAGAGTCAATTTTTGCCAAATAGGGCTGATTGGCGGCTTGACCTTGCGGCTTGTCCAAGTCGTGAGTTCAAGTCGCGACGTAACGGCCTAGCCAGCTTGGGACTTTTGTCCTGTAGTGCGACAGCTGGCGTGACCCTTCAGCTTCCCTGTGTGCTTCTCACTGCCTACATTTGGCAGCTTGCCAGTCGCGAGTCAGCCGCGAGTTCTAGCCACGAAACTCTGCTTTCTTGCATATACTTGAACTTTTCTTCTTATCTTCTCACACACTACCCTTACAATAATCCTACATAAATACAAGGTTACTAAGTGCTTAAATTACAAGCAAATTGGCACGCAATAAAGCCAACAAGATGGTTGATAAATTTCAATCTTACAATCTCCCCTTTTGGCTATTCCGTGACAAAATTCTAAAACAAACTCTAGACTTAATGCGTGAGTTGAGAACAGTTGAAAAACCCACTCACACCTAACTCTAGAATCTGTGGAGCTTTAGAATCATAAGAACAAGTAACTCTAAAACATAACAACACAATAAGTTCATTGTATGCAGAAAACTTGTAAAGCAAATAAAACAAGCACAATGCGATCAAGCACAATGGAATAAAGCAATAAACAATGGCAAGACCAAAACTTGCAATCACTATAACCAAATGATCATAATGCTCATTCACACTTGGAATGAATATCCGGACATTCAAGATGACAAACATAAGGCAAATCACTTAAATGACCAGCACTCAACCAATGCACAGTACATGAAGTATGTGCATCTAGGAAAAATCTTACATGGGCACAAGAGTGATGGTACTTAAAAAAGAATACATAGCATTAGGTTAGAAGTACTGATTTAACAAGGCACAAAGGCTACATAAAGCATGGTACAAACCATAAAAGCCTACAAGTGTGCATAAAACCAAACCCTTAAAGCTTACATAAGCAACACGAGTACAAACCAAAAAGAAACAGAACATATGCTGAATTAGCTGAATAACATCATCAATATATAAATGAACCAAAGTGTTAAAAACATTCAAGAGATATGAGTTAAATCCAAATAAACAACTAACACCACAGAGTTTTAAATTAGTAAAAATAGCAGAAAGCCAAAAAAAATCAAAGCTATGCACAAAACATCAAGTGATAAAGAAATCTCCCCCTTTCACTATGCTTTCTATCTCCTTGTCTATCTCCCCCTTTCTATGTGCATCTCCCCCTTTTTGTCAGGAATAGCTAAAGGCTATCGTCAAGCTTTTGTTGTATAGCATCTAGCTGAGTCTCGATAGTTGTGAGTCGCATCTGAGTTTGATTGTGAAAGGAGTTGAGAGGCCGTTCTAGATCAGAAATCCGATGAAACACATTCTCAATGAAGTAACTTTGCTTGGACATTTGAAATCCAGGAGGAATAGACGGAGTCCCAGTTGATTGAACAGGAGTAGCTGTAGCCTGAGCAGTTGGAGATGCATGTATGGATGACTCACTCTTAGGTTTCTTGGAGGAGTGACTCTTGCTTGCATGGAGAGAGTACTGGGATATTGGTCTAGGACGAGGCAGTGACTCTTGCTTGCATGGAGAGAGTACTGGGATATTGGTCTAGGACGAGGCAGGAGTCTCTCATCTGATGAAGGACTAACACCTTCACTAAGAACAATCTTCATGACTAGACTGCAGAATGGAAAAATAGTTCGTGTTGCTGAACGGGCCAATGTTTTGCCAATGATTTGGAATATATGAGCACAGATGTCAATCGGTGCACTAGTAATGAGGTCACACAGGAATTTAGCCCTTCCAAGATTGATGAAGGTAGTATTTGATAGTGGGTAGAGATTGGAAAACATGATCAGCTTTAAAGTTGTCAGTTCAGGTGAAAACAATGCAGTGCTTATAGATGATCCTGTGCGTCCCACTTCATGTTCATTTCCAAGAACATGAAGGATGTCTTGTGCCTGAAGTTTCCGGTCATCATATAGAGTTCGATCCACATTTTTTGGTCTGGTGATGTGAAGAACTTTAGCAATGTAGTTTGCATTTATGGAAAATTCTTTTCCTCATACCCAGCATTTCAACTCGACTCTTGTGTATCTAGCATTTGAAAAGAATTCCTTGACCAATTCTTCAGATGGTTCCTCAAAATTTCCAAATAGATCAGCCCAATCTCTTTCTTCAAAAATCTTAGGGATAGATGTTGTCCTTAGTGTGTCAAACTTGACAACTCTTTCCACAATGGGAGAAGACTCTTTGAAGATGTCTATGTAGGTCTTTGAGTCAGTAAGAGTTCTGAATCTCTCAATGGTAGAGTCCTTGGATGACTTAAACGATAATCGTGTCCGTTTAGCAATCGGAGTTGACGGATCATCAATTACAATGCCTTTGCCTCTGGATGAACAATGAGTTATTTGCAACAAAGTCGACACACATAAAAGAACCAAAATACAATACCACAAGAAGTAAACATTAGATTGATTAGTTTTAGTTAAATAGTGTGACAAGAGATTTCACAAAATCACAATAACAGTAACAACTTAGAGACAAAAGGGCAATGTGTAACACAAAGACATAAATGACGAAAATGCCTGGAATAAGATATGAATGGAGCAACACATTCATGAACCACAATAAATAACACAGTCTCTTAATAGATAGAAATATGAAAATGCACACAAATAATGAGAACCAAAGTAAGGGCAGGACAGGAACAACAAAACACAACATTCACAAACCCTCAAACAAAGTTCAAGCCCATTAAAACTTCAACAAAACAGAAACACTACACAAAGTCATTCCTAACATTTTAGGCAAACCCATGTTAGACCACAATATATTGCAGAACATAGATGCAACATTCAAATCAAGAAACTAAAGATCAAAACAGTAAGAATGAAGTAAAGGAAGTAAAACCCATACCTTTTTCTTGGTGTTTGATAAAGACATGATGCAAAAATGGAATCTTTTTCAGTGAGACTCGGAGTGTTTGAGAGAGTGAAATGAAGAAGACAATGAACAATCACTGATATTTGAGGGAAAAACTGAAAAACAATTTTTAAAACTGTCCATAAAACACAAAACACACATTTTTCGCAGCTTGATTAAGTCGCCAGTCAGTCGCTAGGGTAAGCTGCGAAATACTGTAAGGCCAAGATTTTCAAAAAATCTTTTAAGTGTTTTTCGCGACTGGAAGGTCTACCCGCGAGACAGTCGCCAGGGGAGCCGCGAAAATCTCTGTGTACCCTTCGCGACTGGACCTTCCACCCGCGAACAAGTCGTCACACTGAGCTGCAAAAACCACAAAAACTCAAAATTTTAAAAAAATTTCTAAGTCTTTTTCGCAACTGCAGCCTTGACTCCCCAGTGACCCGCGAAAACTCTTGGAGTAAGCTTCGCGACTGGAGCATGTGACTGGACCTACCCGCGACTGAGTTGCCAAAATAGGGCAATACTGTTTTTGAAAATTTTGACATTTTTGTAAAAAAAAATAATTTCCAAAAACAAATTAAAACACTCAAAAATCTTTTTGTGTTTGATCAACAAAAATTGAGCTTGTGAAAACACATTTAATCAAGTACAATCACAAAAATGAATATGGCATTCATTGAAAATAGACTTGTGTGTTGTGTGTGGATATAAAAAATGAGATAGTTCTTAGTCTAATGTGAAGCTTCAATGATTAATTCAATCAAAGCATACACAACTAGCACTAGATAATGTGACCTATTTCAATTATAGAAATATGCATATATAACATACTCAATCAAAGCATACACAACTAGTATACACAATTCTTTGAAACTTTTTATTTGGCTCCATATATAACATAACATTTGCATTTTTTAAGCAAAGAAAATCTTATTGTGAGATAGATGCCTAAAATTTTTGATATTTCAATTGATGAGTTAGCCTTTGACTTTTTGGGTATCATACATTTTATTTTGGTTGCTTTCCCTTTTTCCTAGTCGAATACTAGTATGTGCGACATGTTTTTGCAGTTCTATATCTTTTTTTCATTTGGAGATTTAAATTTAGATAGCTCTTTTAAGCATAAAAATAAAAAGTAGGAAGATATATAGGCATGAGTCTATACATGTCTCAAGATCAACAAAACCATTCACTAGTCATTCATGACAGGGTTGAAGATCTATTTACAACAATCACATAGATTTCAGAATTTCTTCCACAATGATATGAGTGCATGAGAGACAAGCTAAGCTCGTTAAATGCACAAAGCCATTAGTACAAAGGTACAAGGCAAAACATGCTTTGAGACAAAACTCAACAAAGTCGATCAAACTTTTTCAATTTTCTACTTTGTATGTGTTTTTGGATTTTTGACACAAAAGTAGTAAAAGATTGATAAAAAAAATAACAAAAAATGTAAAAACCTTTGAACCAAAGACAATCACACACACAAAATAACAACCTAAATAATAGCCAGAAACACATAACCAAGCATATTCGCAAACATTTTCAAATATTGGAAGTATTGATGCATGGACATGTTGTAATGCTTATGCATAAGTACCCTTTGTTACCCATACGTCACGTGCGTTTGGGGTGATATCCTTGACAAATCGGGTACGAGAGTTGGGACTGTTAAACCTTCGTGTGAAGCTTTCTAGGCAATTTGTGAAGGCACCGATCATCTTCGTCACGTCCATCATTCATAGATCATGGTTTTGATTTCTTGGTTGCTCACCACCCTAAGACCTCATGTCATTTCTTCTTTCTCGTGACCGAGGTGCACTTGCATTGTTGTCTGCTTTCAGCTTTTGACAGTTGGGTCTGGTATGTCCTTGTAATCTGTAATAGTGACAAACATATTCCGTTCTCGGACCCTGTTGTGATCTTGGAACTGATCTCCTTCTAGCTCTATATCTGGATTCTGATTGATTATGGGGCTTATTTATCACCTGTTGATCAGCCACATTCTTCTTCTTCTCGCCTTAATTTTCTCAAGACTGGACCTATCCACAGTCGTCTCCTTAGTCATCATAAACTTCACTTCTTTGGTGACCTTAACTGACGAGCTACTTCCTCCGGTGTATCATAAATCGGACTTGTCTGAGGCATGTTTCTGAGATGAAATAACATCGTCCAGTTTCCTGGAGGAGACTCTATCTACTTTGGCATGAGTTTGCACTCCCTCTTGCTCAAGAAACCTCACTTTTGTGTAAGCTTCTAATAGCTCACCATTAAGTGCTTCAATCTCACACTTTGTCTCATTGTATCTTACCAGCAGACTTTTGTAGTCTTCCTCGGCTCTCTTGATCTTCTTCACAGCCGCCTTTGCTACCTTGGTATACTCACCTGATTTCTCAAGAAGCAAGGCGTAATTCTTTTGTAGACTAGCTATATCTTCATCTTCTTCAGTCTCTGATTCTTCAAAAATCCCAATAGACTCCAAATCAAAGTGTTTCCCAAACTCCTTCACAAGTGAACCCAAATCATCTGAGAATTCCATATATGCAATAGTCATGAATGCAAAGTAGTTTCCTTCTCCGTTACAGCTCTCTTCAGAATCAGAATTTGAAGAGTCTGTATCACTTAGCGTTGTGGCATACGCCTTGCCTTTCCTTCTCAAGAAATTAGGCCACTTCTTCTTGAGATGTCCATGACCATTGCATTCAAAACACACAATGTCCGAAGGAGATTGAACATCCTTCCCTTCTTTCCTCGTAAACTCTTTCCTACCACCTCTTGAAGATGAAAATTTCCCTTTGTTGAATGGTTTCCCACTATTCTTCATCTTCAAAAATTTTTGGAAGTTTTTGGCAAGGTATGCTATTTCCTTCTCCACTCCATCTTCTTTGGAAGGATCATCCATTCTTTCGGTGATGGTTTTGAGAGCAAGCAATTTACTTGTCTTGTGGGAAGGCAGTCCTAGCTCATATGTTTGGAGAGACCCTATCAACTCTTGGATTTTGATCTCATCCAAGTCTTTGCTTTTTTCTATGGCTGTAACCTTTGCTTTAAAACTTTCAGGCAAGGACCTTAATATTTTTCTCACCACCTTAGTATCTTCAATCTTCTTCCCAAGATTGAGTTTAGCAATTACAATTTCATTGAGCTTCCCATAAAATGAATCAAATGGTTCATCATTACCCATCTTGAGCTCTTCAAATTTTGTGGTAAGCATTTGGAGTTTTGTGTCCTTAACCTTCTTTGTACCTTCATATGTAGTCTCCAAAATCTCACAAGCTTCTTTGGCTATGGTCATATGAGAGATCCTGTGAAATTTATTAGGAGACACACCACAAAAAAATAGCATTTAAAGCTTTACTATTAGCATTGGCTGCCGTAAAAGCTTCCTTATCCCAAGTGGATTTGGCTGCCTCCGGCTTAGTCCAACCAACCTTAACCGCATCCCAAACTGTATCATCTATAGAACATAAAAATGCTCTCATTCTGACTTTCTAGAAAGCATAATTGTTCCCATTAAAAAATGGTGGAACATTGAGCGATTGAGACCGGTCCATCTCAAATAGGGTCAAGGATCACACTTAGATTTTTAAACCATAGCGAGTGTACTCGCTTTGATACCAATTGAAAGTTCAATATGTGTCTAAAACACCTTTGAACGTTTAGACCCCAAATTATAAAATATCAATTTAAGCTTATAATCAAACAATTAATGTGCGGAACATGAACATAAGCCAATCACAGAATTGATAACAAATATATGTCAAATATAAACACATCCACAGCAGTAAATATAAGGCAAAGATAAAGAAAAAGAAGATGCAAATACACGGACAATACACGATGTGTTATCAAAGAGGAAACCGAAGTTCTCGGTGTAAAACCTCTCCGTTGCCCTCCAAGCGGTCAAATATTCCACTAAAGAATGTAGTTGGGATATATGAATAGCAGAAGACCTTTTAAGCCTAATCTACCCAAGTACCTAAACCCTCCAAGCTTCTTCCTCCAACGAGGTTACGCCGAACCTATTTCTTCTTTAGCTTCCTGAATTCCGCTACTAGACCATAGCATCAACTAATATATATTGGTTCCTTCCAAACTGCTTCCTTTAGTACCAAATGAACATTCTCACAAACGTGGGTGTGGTGAGATAAGGATTTGGTCAATGACCTCTCAAGGATGTGACAATGGAGAGGAAGAGAGTAGAGGAATTTGTAGAGTTTCTAAGGTAAAGATTGGGGATGAGGCAATCTTGTTTTTCTCTAGGGTTTCTCTCACAAAATTCTCTCTGGAAGCTCTCTGAATTTAGTAGGTATAAGGGTCTATATATAGTGGTGTATGTTTGGAATACAAAGAGTCAATTTTTGCCAAACATGACTGATTGGCGGCTTGACCTCGTGGCTTGTCTAAGTTGCGAGTTCAAGTCGCGACGTAACGGCCTGGCCAGCCTGGGGCTTTTGTCCTATAGTGCGATAGCTGGTGTGATCCTTCAGTTTCCCTGTGTGCTTCTCACGTGCCTGTATTTGGCGCCTTGTTAGTTGCGAGTCAACCGCGAGTTCTAGCCGCGAAACTCCGCTTTCTTGCACATACTTGAGTTTTTTTTCACATCTTCTCATATACTACCTTTACAATGATCCCACCTAAATACAGGATTACTGAGTGCTTAAATTACAAGCAAATTGACACGGAATAAAGCCAACAAGATGGTTGATAAATTTCAATCTTACATTAACAATTAATGTTCAACATCGTATCAATACTTTATAAATAAATAAAAACCTTGTATCAATAGTTTCATTGAGTTTGTGAACTCCCCTATGTATATGTCTTCCTGCAGCCATGGCTGTTTTCCATCATTTTACGTATACAGAAGGCCATTACATATCTACATCACTTAATAAATAAACAACAATGACAATTGAAGTCAATCTCCAAGGAGATAATCAAAGCTTCTTGACGAAGTTATACCTCAATTTTTCATGCCCTAGATTCTGTTCTATCCAAATGACAACTACAGTAAAGTCAACAATCCAGAGCAAACGTGAAAAACAATTCATTACGTACACAATCAACCAGCTAGATGGATGGTTTAAGCACAATCTTTATGTCATATATACATTACGTACAAGTTGTGGCCAATCACAAATGCAACCAAATTTCTGAGTTTCTTGAGAATTCAAACCCTGATGACGTCTGACTCAGAGCATAACAAATTCCACCCATATATCAATTAGACGATGTCAATGATTCACCCGTATCGATTCTATTAATTAGTAATGTCAATGCAAATGTTTTATAAGATTGTTTGGTTTTCACGTAAACTATAAGGAAATTAATTAAGCCTTCCTCGATTATAAAACTGCAGAGCAATCACATGCAACTATTTAAGCCATTTAGACTGCAGAGCAAAAGCACGCAAAGGGGCTCAATTCACTTTAAAAATATATATATATATATATATATATATATATATATATGGAAGGGGGAGTCCGGATGGAGCCAATATTTTATCATAGGCCAAGTATGTAAATAAAAATTTGGATAAACTATGTTAGGTTCTAAAGATTTAGGATTAGATGTTTAGAATCCTAATTTGTTTATGTTTGCAAACCAAGAACAAAAATATGTCTAGAATAGGTATTAGACATCAAGAACATTCACGCTGTAGGAAAAAGAATTGAAATTCAGTGAAACTCGATCAATCGAAGGATAGTTTGGTTAAGTCAAGACACTTAACCAAAATTATGAAGTTTGAATGAAAAATACCTGAAACTTGGCTAATAAAAATATTAAGATGTTACAATGTGATATTATATATAAATTGATTATTATTTAGATTTAAAATTTTATCATATGTTACTTTAGCCCTCTTGGGAAAAAAAAAAAAAAAATCTAGCTTTATCCCGGTTTGTGCTCAATGCCCCCATTTTGTTGGTGTGTACAAGAACATGATAAACAATAAAAATATTGAGTGTGTGAACGAGTTTATGAATAGTATAAAATTCACCCCCCCAATCAATTTGAATAATGTTTATTTTATAATCAGATTAGTTGACGTTCAAAATGTTTTGGAAATTTAATAAATCAAGATATTGTTGTAATAGCGTCATTTTGACAAGTCCTAGGAAAAAGCCTAGTGTATTTGTTGGAGCATTTAGAAACGAAACAGAATATGTAAAATCATTATTAGAAAGTAGAATAAATTGGAGAAGGGCCCCGTATGATTGTGTAACTTAAGAGACTACTTGTTTGACTGCGAAAAATGAATTCTTGGAGTGATGTCTTTTCAGGTTCCTTAAATCCTGAGAAGTTTACCGACTTCAAACTTGTTAAGAAAACTCAGCTAAGCCACAATACTGCAGTGTTTAAATTTGCTCTTCCTAAACCTACTTCAGTATTGGGTCTTCCAGTTGGACAACATATAATTTGCAGGTTCAAGTAGCTCACTTTATTAGTATCTTTAATTTAAGAATTGTAGTTTTCTTACTAAAGTAAGTACTCCAAAGATAACAAAATCCCTTGACCGATTAAGTTATCTGTGATATTGCTTTATTGACATATTGATAATTAATGTAGCCAAAAGTACTTATCTATCTCTTGCCATTCTTCCTACTATCTCTTAAAATAAAACAAACTTAGAGTAGGTTATTTCCACAGGTGGAGCACAAGGGCAAAAATAGTTATTTGCATTTGGAGACTATACAAGCAAGGCAAGAGATGTGTTCTTTATATATTAGCTATTACATGAAGATCAAACTTAGAGATGACTCTAGACACAACCTTAGATGTTGGATGCCCCTAACCCTTAGTGCCATTGTGCGATGTATGTGTGTTCCCCCACAAGTGTAGAGGGAGAAGTTGTTAGTAGAGTAAGGGAGAAAGAATATAAGCCGTGGTTACTTAGCAGGTCGTTTCAACCATTAGTCTACTTAGGCAATCACTTGAGGCTACCAAATGGAAGAAGACCCCTCACCTAGGGAAAAAAATATTTTGAGGCCCCTATAATGCATTATCCCAAAAATTTTAATCATTAAAAAAAAAAAAAAAATTCCTCTCTTTGAATGTTGTACACTCTTGAAATTCTTAATGTTTTTTAGTTTATTTTCGGCGGTTTAGAAGTCTTCACTCTTCTAAACACACAACAGGTTAATAAACTCTTCATTTTCTCAATATCTAAATTAAAATTAGAACTAATAGTTTCATAGACAAATTCATTGATGAAATTCAATGTTGAATACCTGAATTGAAATCTACTAACTGAGAGATAGTGTCTAACTCTAAAAACAAAAGGCAAAACAAGACACACACATACACTTTCTCTCCATTTTGATTCTTGAAGAAATCAAAACCCATCTGCTTTTTGTTTCTGCTCTCCATCTTAGTTTTTTTTTTTTCATCAAACAGTGTACGGTGTGTGGACTGCTCTTTTTCATCTTTATTTCAGGCATTTATTTTTTCATTTTCTTTCTGTTCTTCCTGTTGCTTTCACTAAACTTTTGTTGTTGGAGGTAATACTGTTGCAAAGCGTTCTTCCTTTTATTTTTGTTATCGCTAGTTGGATGAATGAAAGAGTTTAATCTTTTCACTATGAAGTACTTTACTATCTCCCTCTTGCTGCTTATGTATTGCCTAAAAGGGCATAAAATAAAAATAAAGCTTTTTTATTTAGTCTATAGATTTTCTCCCTTCTACGTTTTATCTATTCTGCAAAAGTAAGATTGGGTTTTTATCTAGTCTACCGACCTTTTGACTTTGACCCTTTACACTTTATGTAGATATCTCTATAGAAAAATTAGATGTTGCTTGTAGAACGGAATATCCTCGTCTATAAATATATATTGTCTTAGACACCCAAAATATATTGAGCCGACCTTGTACAAAGTCCACACAACAAATTTTTCCGAATGTCCAAATATTTCACAATAATATAATTAACATTGATGGAATTCATGTGTCACACTTGAAATAAATTTGAAAAGATATCACACATTGACATAAATGTGAAGACTTGAGAAAATTTTTTTCACTCAAGCCAAACAAAGTTTTAAACTGAAATTCAGTAAAAAAAAAAAAAAAAAAAAAAAAAAAAAAAAAAACAGACACACACACACAACAAACAAACAGAACTAGTACAAGCCGTTTTTGCCTAGCCGAGTACGAAGTTCTTCGGTGAAACAAAGGCAAGGAGCTCGTTGTCTGTTTCGAATTTAGCCATGTCTTCCGCTTTCAGGTTAATCCATACCTCAATTCCATCTCCTGATTTTGTGTCAATAAAGGTAATTAAATTCTTGAACGTGAATTTTGCTGAGGTAACCCATGCAGGCTTGCCCCACCCAAAATCAACCTCATATAGAGGAAACCTGCACAAGCTGGTGAAGGCAAGCGTAACCAGCTCCCCTTTTACGAAGTCAGCGAGGTTCTCTTTCAAATATTTTAAGTACACATCACCTTGTTGGAGCATTTTCACAAAATCTCCATCAATTTTCTGTATCGCTTCTCTCATTGGTTTGATAATGCCGTAAAAGCCCTCTTCAGTGTCCCTGGGTGGTACTGACATAGCGAAACGGGTAATATTACCAAAGTAATCATATGAAAGAGGAGGGTCAGTCCTGGTACGTAGGTTCAGAGCTTGAACAATTTTGTAGATCTTATTTGGATCTGGTTTTGATTGAGTAGAAGCCATGAAGCGGCTCCATATGAAAGCAGATAAGGCCTCAACGCGAGTCGGACGTGGGTATTCAATGCTTTTGTCATCAGAACTGTATTTTTCTCTAATGGAACCTATAGCAGATGCATCGAAGACAAACCTCTTGGTCACAATATTATCCTTTGTGATCCCAATATTCATATTTAAGCCAGATAATTCTTGTGGTGGGAATAGCCTGGCGGAATCCATTGGAGGAGTAACTATGTTGCCATGACCACGAGCAATAGCAGCCCAACTGTTGAGAAACAAGATGAAAGATAAAGCATCTGTAATTCTGTGGGACATGAGAACTCCAATCACAAGCCCACCACAGTTGAAGAAGGTGACTTGCACTGCTGCGGGTAACTCATTGACTTCGTCCAATTCAAATGGTAGAAGTTTGTTGATCTCACCAGGAATTGGATCCTCAAGAAATTCAGAAAGTTTGCAATTTGCCTTTGCTTCAACGTAGTGGACACCCTCATCGTTGCAATCTACATAACGATTGTCCTTAACTCGTCCTGCTAGCATGTAAAATCGGGTTAAGGCATCCGATAAAGATTTCTTAATCCGGTCACTTTGTTCTATATTGGTGAGATTAGTGTCGCTGTATTTCGGGTAGAAATGAACAAGAGGCATGAATACGAGAGGTTGAAGTTGATCGAGGAAGGAAAGCTGGTAGTGGTGGAGATGTGGAGGGGTTGGAAATGAGGGTTTGACAGTGTCCTGTGAGATAGCTTCGACTTCAAGCTTCATTGTTGTAGTAAAAATTATGGCTCAAGGTGATCAACAAAGTGGAAATGGTTAATCTAGTGCCGAAATGGTTGTTGGAATATGATGATGTAAAGCCACAATGGCTACCAGCCTCTATATATAGAGCAAGGCTTATTATATAAAATTCGATCTGTTTCGTTGTCATTATCCATTCAACGTATGTTCTTGTATCCATATGAACACATGCCACCAATTGGATTTATTAATGTAATTCATAGTTGGGGATGGTGAGACTTTCAATTTAATGGTTATATATAATTTATGATGCTAGATTTCCGTTAGAAGCAATAAAGAAGATAAAATTGTTAATGGCGTTTGGGTCAACATATTATTGAATTCTCTGCATATTTCTTGATATATATATATATATATATATTTTTTTTGTCATCCATATTACTTGATATTGAAGTTACTTGATATTGAAGTTATTCTATGGATTGATAATTAATATATATATATATATATATATATATATATATATATTTAGGATTAGGCTTAAGTTATACCCTGTGTAACTCTGAGTAATGTTACACCACCTATTATTTTTTGATAGGATGCCAGTTTTGACAAATTTACCTTGGATTACATTATCTTCATATATTTTCTATGCTTGCAAAATTTTAAAATGATCGAATAACAATAGTCATATCATCAATCAATTATTTAAATTCAAGTTTTTGTAGTTTAAAATAATGCATAAAAAATGTGTTTATGGATGAAATGATAAATAATATCCGATTAGCATGAAAATTGGCATGCATATTAAAATCATATAGAACATGTAATTCAATGGTAAGATTTCCAAAATATGAATTCAATAATAAGTTATTAGGTAGTGAAACATTACTTAAAGTTACACCAGATATAACTTGAACCTAACCCATATATATATATATATATATATATGAGTTGAGTTCAAGTTACACCTAGTGTAACTTTAAGTAATGTTATACCACTCAATATTTTTTAATTGGATGCGAATATTGACAAATTCATCGTTAGATTACATTATCTTCATACATTCTTTATGCTTGCAAAATTTCTAGGTGATTAAAGATTAATAACTATGTCATTAATCAATTATTAAAATCTAAGTTTTTATAGTTTAAAATAATGTATAAAAGATGAATTTATGGACCTAATGGTAAATAGTATTCGATTGATATTAAAATTGGCATGCGTGTTAAGAATATATAGAATATGTAATTCAACAGTTAGATTTTCAAAATATTAATTCAATAACAAGTTATTGGGTAGTGTAACTTTAATAGGTAAATCTAATATTAATTCTTATATATGGGTTGTTTTAATTGTACCCGTGCATATGCACAGGGTTACACACTAGTTTATATATAATAATAATAATAATAAGTGACGCTGAGAGAAACTCAAATTTTAATTTCAAATTAGAGTTCTATTTTTGCGTCATGTGTCATAAATTATTTATTCTTAAGAAGTTTTATTTTTTAATTTTAGAATAAAATGTGGGACCACATCATAAATATTCATCTAAATGAGTTATGAAATATAAAAACCAAAAAGTATATAATAAATGAATCGTTAAAAGAAAAAAAAGTGCTTCACAATAATAAATAAATAAATAAATAACATAGACAATTTACATTTATACCTAATAATATCTTTACCAATTTTTTTAAAGAGATAACGAAATATTAATATGACTATCAATAATATTTAAATTATATATATAGGAATTATATTATACATTTTATTGTATATCTTTAAATGTATCCATGCATTCCCACCTACACTAAAAATTGACTAGTGTCTTGGTTTAATAATAAAAGAGTTATTATTAAGAGCAGACGTCATAAGCTGATGAAACTCTCTAAAAAAAAAATGTAACCATGCATATGCATGGAGTTACAAACTTGTATACATTAATAGGTAAATCTTAGAGAAAACCTAATTAGATTCCACAATTGAAGTCCAATTTTGCGCCATGTGTTCTAAATTATTTACTTTTAGAAAGAATTTTATTTCTTAATTTTGGAGTCAAATGTAGGACCACATCATAAATATTTATTTAAATGAGTTATTGTGTACAAAAACCAAAAAATATAAAATTAATGAACATAATTTTTTTTTTAAATATAGACAATTTACAGTTTTTACATAATAATATTCTTATAGGACTTTTTAAAAAGTTTATATATATATATATATATATATAAGAATGACTATCAATATTAGGCAAAACTCATAGAAAGTCCAATCAGAATTTTATTTTACAATCCAATTTTGCACCATATGTCCTAAATTATTTATTTTTAGAGAGAGTTTTATTTCTTAATTTTAGAATCAATGTGAGACCACATCACAAATATTCATCTAAGTGAGTTATTGAGTACAAAAACTAAATATTCTAGAATAAATGAATTGTAAAAAAAAAAAAGTGCTTTACAATAACATAAATTTAAAATTAATAAAAAAAATAATAAGTAAATAAATAGACATGGACACTTTACATTTTATACCTAATAATATTCTTATAAGACATTTTAAAGAGTTAACAAAATATAAGAATGACTATTAATAGTATTTAAATTATATATATATGTGAATTATGTTATGCATTTTATTATATATCTTTAAGTGTATCTATACATATACATAAGATTACAAGCTAGTGTTTGTTAACAGTAATGATACTTACCAGCAGAATACTTAGCTCACTCAAAATACACCATATATAACTTTAAACAATATTATACCACCTAATAACTTGTTATTGAATTCATATTTTGAAAATTTAATTGTTGGATTGCATGTTCTATAGAGTACAAAACTTTTGTCTTATTTTTTCTGCTCTACTCTATATTCAATTGAAATACTATTTTGATTTTAATTGGATTTTTTGCTTAGTTTTTGCTTTATAAGGTTTTTATTTAAATATACTTAAGTTCCATCAAAACCCTAGATCAAACGACTAAGAGGAAAAATCAGATTTGCAGTATGCACGAATCTCAATCGATTGAGTCTTCAACTGTGTTGATCTTCATTTGTCTTGTTTAATTAAATAATTCTACACTAAACAACTAGAAAAAACTAAGTCTACAAGGTTACAATTGTTCATGGTTGCCGATTTAAAAATATAGATTTTACATGGGTTGATTGAGCATTATTTTTTTGGGCTTGTATATTTTGTTTTAGATTTTAGATCTTTGATTTTTTTATGTTTTTTAAAAGGAGGAAAATACTAGGGTTATAAACTTTATTACCAGCTGTTGATATGATTAGTGATTATTGATAAGTAAAAAATGTTATAAGTGCTAGGCTCATATGTGAACTAATAAAAATTTGTTACTTTAACAGTTTGTAAAAATATTGTAGATTAGCATTACTCTTAAAAAAAATCAATGATATTATTAAGAGGGCAAAGTGTAATTTGGTAGAATAAAATTGCTAAAAATTAGTATCTAGGTATATACTAAAATCATTTTTATTTTTTTTTTTAATTTGGGTTTGGCCATTGCCCCATATATGCCTCTATCCATGTGTGTGTGTGTGTGACTGTGTGTGTTTGTGTATTTTTTTCATTGTACTGAAAAAAAAAAAAATCCAATTAGCTTTTAAATAGACTTTCAATTAGTTTAATTTTGTACCATGTATCTCATCTAAGTTTTTTAATCTTTGTATCAAGTGAGTTAAGTCTATTAGTTTTAGACCCCTAAGACAAACAGTGTTTAACCAATTTTAAGGTCAATTTTTTAATTAGATCAATTATGAAAGCCTTAGGTTAAGCAAACAAGCATAAATATTATGCAAGCGCGGAAAATTAAACAAGCCTTAGGGTTTTCTTTGAATTCATAGTAAAGTAAGTCTGAAACCCTAAATGTTTGATAGGCTGATGGGCTGAATTTCTGATGCTGCATATACGCATTTCAATCAGTAGAACTTAAGTTTCAATCAATCGAAACCAATGAAATTTTTGTTCCTGAATCAGTAACTTTCTTGTTCTTGCACATTGACAAGTAGCACATTGGGCATTGTTTAATCATACCTATAGAGTCAATGATCTATATCTAGACAATTTTATGTTCATGTATTTGCCAACAACCCTATACACATAAAGAACCTAACAGAATTTGAAAATTCAATATGGGTATGAAACACCCTTGAACGTTTAGACCCCCAGATACAAAAATACCAATTCAAGTTTTATATCAAACAATTCATGTGCGGAATATAATAACAAGCTTATGATAGAATTGATAAAACAATCTATGCCAAATATAAACACATCTACAACAGTAAATATAAGGCAAAGATAAAGGAAAGAGAGATGCAAACACACGACAACACACGATGTGTTATCGAAGAGGAAACCGAAGTCCTCGGCGTAAAACCTCTCCGCTGCCCTCCAAGCGGTGATAAAATCCACTAAAGAATATAGTTGGGATACATGAACAGCAAAAGACCTTCCAAGCCTAATCTACCTAAGTACCTTAGCCCTCAAAGCTTCTTGCTCCAACGAGGTTACGCCGAACCTATTTCTTCTTTAGCTTGCCGGATTCTGCTACTTAACCATAGCATCAACCAATGTATATTGGTTCCTTTCCAAACTGCTTCCTTAAGCACCAAATGGACCTTCTCACAGACGTGGGTGTGGTGAGATAAGGGTTTGGTAAATGACCTCTCAAGGGTATGACAATGGAGAGGAAGAGAGTAGAGGAATTTGTAGAGTCTCTTTAGATGAAGATTGGGGATGAGGCAATCTTGCTTTTCTCTAGGGTTTTCTCTCACAAAATTATCTTTGGAAGCTCTTTCAAAATGATGGGTATAAGGGTGTATATATAGTAGGGTGAGAAGGGAATGCAAAACGTCAGTTTTTGCCAAACAGGGCAAGTTGGCGACTTGATCTCGCGGCTTGACCAAGTCGTGAAATCAAGTCGCGACGTAACGGCCTGGCCAGACTGGAACTTTTGTCCTGTAGCGTGACAGCTGGTGCGACCCTTCAGCTTCCAAGTGTGCCTCTCACGTGCCAGCATTTCGCGGCTTGCCAGTCGCGATCCACCCGCGAGCCCTAGCCGCGAGCCTCTGTTTTTCTTGCACACTCTTGAGCTTTGCTTCACATCTTCTCACACACTACCCTTACAATTTTCCCACCTAAATACAGGGTTGCTAAGTGCTAAATTACAAGCAAATTGGTCACAGAATAAAGCCAATTAAATGGTTGATTAAATTCAACCTTACAATCTCCCCCTTTGGCTATTCCGTGACAAAATCCTACAACAGACTCTAGACTTAAATGTGAGTTGGGAACAGTTGGAAAACTCACTCACACCTAACTCTAGATTCTGTAAAGCTCTTGAACATATGAATAAGTAACTCCTGAAACACAATAACATAGCAATATCATTGTATGCAGAAAACTTAATATGCATATGGAGCAAAATAAGCATGATCAAGCAAAGATGAACAAAAGCATAGAAGCAGTAATTCATGGCAAGATCAACACCAGTAGTCACTAAGCAAAAGTGATTACTATGTTCATTCACACAAGGAATGAACATCCGGACATGCAAAAATGATAAAGTCAATTGACGAGTATCATTTGCAAGTCCAACACTCAACCAATGCATACAAATATATATGCATCTAGGAATAATCCTACATGGGCACAAGAGTGTTGTACTTAAGGTAATGCAAAGCATTAACAAGTACCAAAACATAAAGCACAAAGGCTGCATATGCAAAATTTTTGCAAATACATGGCACAAACCATACAAGCCTACAAACCAGTGCATAAGAACAAGTCACAACCCTCAAAACTTACAAAAGCATCAATGGGTACAAACCAACAATCAAACAGTGCTAAAAGCTGAATCACATCATACTATATAAGTGCTGAAGGATATAAGATGGATACAGAACAATGATAAAAACTAAAGATAGACAAAAACAGTAAACAAAAATCTGTTAGCTGAAATCTCCCCCTTTCGTTGAGCTCTCCCCCTGCCAACAGCATCTCCCCCTTTTTGTCAATGAATAGCTAGTCGTCATTATCTTCGAGTTTTCTTTGAATTTCATCCAATTGAGTTTGAATCGAAGTAAACTTCGTATCCCATCGAGAGTTGAGATGATGCAAGATAGAAGTAAGATTGGACATCTTTGAACTCAGCTCATGAACAGAAGCTACAATAGAGTCTAGCTTCTCATCAGCGGGGAGTGAATTGGAGCGCGAGCCACTGTGGGTCGCGGAAGCTTCTGTTTTGATTCCCTTCTTGCTATGACCAATGCTAGCATTGAATGTGCGCATGTTGATTGGACATGGTTTTGCGCAGGGAACTTCATTCTCAGACGGATAGATCCCTTTATGCTTCAGAATCTGTGAGATGAGACAGCAAAATGGGATGCACATCCTTGATTCTGTTCTTAGAACAGTTTTGCAAAGGATATGAAAGATATGAGCACCGATGTCAATCTCGACATCAGAAATCAGATCATGAAGAAATAGTGCATGCCCGAGATTCATATACCATGTGTTGGATAGGGGATACAAGTTGTGAAACATGATGATCGTGAGCACCCTCAATTTTGGAGGAAGAGATGGAACACTGACTGAATTCCCATTGGAGGAAATTTCTAGATTTTCCCCAAGAGCTGCTTTAAGTAATTCCTCATCCGGATGAAAATCATCATAGACCGGTGATATCCCAAGTATTGGCCTGTTGATGTGCAGAATCTCTGCTAGGTATACGGGAGAGACCGAGAAACTTTTTTCTCTAACCCAGCACTTAAGTTCATCTCCTTCAATAATTGCATTGGCACAAAACTCTCTTACCAGATCTTCATATGCATCATTAAGGTCAGAGAGGAGATAATTCCAATCCTTGCGAGCAAACCATTGATGAATGTTGGTGTCAAACAGAGAATGTTGGTCAAAGACTCTTTCAATCAGAGGTGTCGCCTTTTTGAAGTAATTTTTATGAGTCTGAAAGGCAGCATACGATCGAAACTTGTTGGGATTGAACACACCAGATAAGGAACAAGCCCGCTTTGCTTTAGGAGAGAAATCATCAATTTCAATGACATGTTCCTTCCCTTTGCTGCTTCCTCCCTTCACAGCTGATTTCTTAAATGGAGACATTTTCACTCTGCACTATGATGTAATTCACACACAAACACCAAACAAGACAGCACCTATTATTAGCAATATATCAGTGCCATACCATGGATAATGAAGGAAACCCTAAACACTTGAAATTTAGGGTCAAAACATGACAATGAGTTTGTTTAAACAACCAACACCACAAGAAGAACACAAGATAAAGATGATCAGTGTATGGACTAGCACAATCATACATTATAATCCAAAAATTAGAAACCCATGTTCAAACAAGATAGATCACAAAACACAACAACATCTTCACAAAACGGAAAAAATTGCCCAAATCAGGAAGTATGAAGGGTAATAAAGAAAACCCATACCTTGTTGTTGAAGATTTGAGAGAAAATGATGTAGAAATGGAAGTTTTTCAACGAGAAACACAAAGTGTTTGTGAGAGTAAAGAGAGGAAGACAATGAACAGTCAAACAAGTATGAGGGAAAACTGAAAACAATTTTAAAATTGTCTCTAAAATGCAAAACACGCGTTTTTTGCGACTGTATCAAGTCGCCAGTAAGTCCCCAAGTTAAGCCGCGAAACACCGTTAAGAAAAGAAACTTGAAAATTTCTCTAAGTGTTTTTTGCGACTGGAAGGTTTAGCCGCGAAGGAGTCGTGAACTGAGCCGCGAAAATCTCTGTGTAACCCTCGCGATTAGACATTCCACCTGCGAACAAGCCGCCAAAATGAGCCAAAACTCAAATTTTTCAAAAAATTTCTAAGTCTTTTTCACAACTAGAGTACCGACTCGCCAGTAAGTCGCGAAAATCTCTGATTGAGCTCGCGACTGGGGCTTGCGACTGTGCTAACCCGCGACTTAGTCACCAAAACAGGGCAACACTGTTTTTGAAAGAAAATTTCACATTTTTGTAAAAACAAAGTACTTTCCAAAAACAAAACAAAACACTCAAAAATATTTTTGTGTTTGACCAACAAAGATTGAGCATGTGAAAACACATTTAATCAAGTACAATCACACAAATGAATATGGCATTCATTGAACATAGACTTGTGTGTTGTGTGTGGATAACAAAAATGAGATAGTCCTTAGTCCAATGTGAAGCTTCAATGATCAATTCAATCAAGACATACACAACTAGCACTAGATAATGTGACATATCTCAATTATAGAAACATGCATATATGACCTCCCACAAGAACTTGATAACAACTCTTTGAAACTTTTCATTTGGCTTCATATACAACATATCATTTGCCATTTTTGAGCAAGGAAACTCTCATAGAGAGATAGATGCCTGAAATTTTTGATATTTCAATTTATGAGATAACCTTTGGCTTTTTGAGCATCATACATTTCATTATGGTCGCTTTCCCTTTTTCCTAGTCAAATATTAGTATGTGCGACAGGCTTTTGCAGCTCTATATCTCTTTTCATTTTGAGATTTACATTTAGAGAGATCTTTTAAAGCATAAAAATAAAGAGTGGGAAGATATATAGGCATGAGTCTATGCATGTCTCAAGATCAACAAAACCATTCACTAATCATTCATGACAAGGTTGAAGATCTATTTATAATAATCACATAGATTTCAGAATTTCTCCCACAATGATATGAGTGCATGAGAGACAAGCTAAGCTCGGTAAATGCACAAAGCCATTAGTACAAAAGTACAAGGCAAAACATGTTTTGAGACAAAACTCAACAAAGTGATCAAAACCTTTTGGATTTTCAACTTTTTATGTGTTTTTGGATTTTTGACACAAAACAAATTTGAGAAACAAATCAACAAAAAGAAACAAACAGGAGACACACAAAGCAACTAAAAACACAATTAGATATCACGGAGGATAGAGTTTAAGGAATGATACCAACACCAATTGTCTTACGTAAGGATTCAAACCTTGGGCCATCAAGAGGTTTGGTGAATATGTCAGCCTTTTGATTATCAGTATTGATGAACTCTAGACATACTGTTTTGTCTTCTACCAAGTCCCGGATGAAGTGATAGCGGATCTCGATATGCTTTGATTTGGAGTGCTGAACTGGATTCTTTGACAAGTTTATGGCACTCGTATTATCACAGAACACACACATAGTGTCTTCAGAAATGTCATAGTCATGCAATAGCTTTCGCATCCATAACAATTGTGCACAACAACTTCCTGTTGCAATGTATTCAGCTTCAGCCGTTGACAAAGATACTGAATTTTGCTTTTTGCTCATCCATGATACCAAGTTATTTCCAAGATAGAAGTACCCACCAGAAGTACTTTTTCTATCATCAATGCACCCTACCCAGTCAGCATCTGAATATCCTGCCAAACACTCATTCGAATCCTTTGTATACCAAATTCCATATTCAGATGTGTCATTTACATAACAAATGATTCGCTTAACTGCTGTTAAGTGGGATTCTTTAGGAGCGGCTTGAAACCTTGCACAGACTCCGACACTGAATGCAATATCCGGCCTGCTTGCTGTGAGATAGAAAAGACTGCCAATCATACTCCGATAAAGGCTTGGATCAATGTCAATACCGGTTGCATCTTTGCTCAACTTTGCCGAGGAACTCATGGGAGTAGAGGTATGTTTCTTGGAGTCCAGACCAAATCTTTTGACAAGATTTTTGGCATACTTTTCTTGAGAAATAAATATTCCATCTCTTTGTTGTTTCACTTGAAGTCCAAGGAAGTAGTTCAACTCTCCCACCATACTCATTTCAAATTCCCTTTTCATTTCTTCCGAGAACTCATGAGCTAGTTTATCAATTGTGGAGCCAAATACGATATCATCCACGTACACTTGAGCGACAAGAAAGGATTTTTCATCTCTTTTAACAAACAATGTGTGATTTGCTTGACCTCTCTTGAACCCACGATCCACTAGGTAAGTAGTGAGACGATCATACCATGCTCTTGGCCCCTGCTTCAACCCATACAAAACTTTCTTCAATCTTAATACATGACCCGGGAAGTGAGGATCTTCAAACCCCTTTGGTTGTTCAACGAAAACTTCATCATTGAGAAAGCCGTTTAAGAAGGCACTCTTTACATCCATTTGGTACAACTTAAAATCCATGATGCATGCTATGGATAGGAGAATCTGAATGGATTCTAGTCTTGCTACCGGAGCAAAAGATTCATCAAAATCTATGTCTTCCACCTGAGTATACCCTTGAGCCACCAATCTAGACTTATTTATGATAACTTCACCATCTTCATTTGTTTTGTTCTTGAAAATTCACTTGGTGCCGATCACATGTGTATCTTCAGGCATTGGGACCAATTCCCACACATCATTTCTAACAAATTGGTGTAGCTCCTGGTGCATAGACTCTACCTAATTCTCATCTTTCAGTGCTTCTTCTACCTTTTTGGGTTCAAATTGAGCAAGATAGCAGTTGTATGTTACATGGTTAGCAGTATACTTCAGCCCTTTTCTCAAACGAAGTCCTTCATTCACATCCCCAATGATATTACTTGATGGGTGATTAAGTGTCACTCTTGATGAAGGTTTCTTGAAAGTTGAGAGTTCCTCATCACGAGAAATTGGGGTTTGAATTTCTGGAGGAGTGAGTGGACTTGAGACTTCTTGTGTTGATCTAGTCTCTCTTCTTGATACAGGAGGTGTGGTCTCCTTTTCGGGTGTTACTTTCTCAGCATCATCACTTAGAGGCATATCATCATCATCCTCATTCTCCTTGAGTTTGAGCCCCTTTCCATCATCATCAATTTCCTTTTCAGATATGGTGTCGTCTATGACTACATTGATTGACTCCATCACCGTCTTAGTGCGCTTGTTGTACACTCTATAAGCTCGGCTATTTGTGGAGTATCCTAGGAGTATTCCTTCATCACTCTTAGCATCAAATTTTCCTGGATTTTCCCTGTCATTTAGAATATAGCATGTGCTCCCAAATATTCTGAAATACTTCACCTTGGGTTTCTTTTCTCTCCATATTTCATATGACGTCTTCTTTGTCCCTGTTCGGAAATAAATTTTGTTACAAATGTGACAAGCTGTGTTTACAGTTTCAGCCTAGAACCTTTGAGGTATGTTTTTGTTGAGTAGCATGACTCTAGCCATCTCTTGGATCAGCCGGTTCTTTCTTTCAACCACCTCATTTTGTTGTGGAGTCTTTGGAGCTGAAAATTCCTTCTTGATACCATGCTTTTCACAAAATGATTCAAATTTCGTATTCTCAAATTCCTTCCCATGATCACTTCTGATTTTGACTCTGGGAACTCCTTTTTCATTTTACAATCTCTTGCATAATCTTTGCATTTTATCACATGCTTCAGACTTCTCTCTGAGGAATTCCACCCAAGAGTATCTTAAGAAATCATCAACTATCACCATAATGTATCTCTTTCCTCCCAGGCTTTCAGTCCTTGTAGGCCCCATGAGATCTGCGTGAAGAAGTTCCAAACACCGTGAGGTAGCAATCACATTCACCTTGGGATGATTTGCTTTTGTTTGTTTCCCCATTTGACATGCTCCACATATAGTCTTCTCCACCTTTCCAAACTTTGGAAGTCCCTCAACGGCCTAAAGTTTAGAGACTTTACATACTTGTTTGAAGTTTGCATGTCCAAACCTGTGATGCCACAGTTTCAGCATATCAACACGAGCACTTCTACACGAAATAGGTGCCGTAGGTACTACTTCATAGCAATTATCAGTAGTCCTATTTCCTTCCAAGACTTGAATCCCTTTCTCATCAATGATTCTGCACCCTTTCTTTGAGAATTGAACGAGAAAATCTTCATCACATATTTGAGTAATACTAAGGAGATTTGCCTTCAATCCTTTGATGTATAGTACTTCTTTCAACAAAGTTAGTCCCGGTATTTCAACCGTCCATTTCCCGAGAACTTGAGCATAACTCCCATCACCAAAAGTCACATAATCACATGCTTTCTCTTTAAGAGTCATAAACAATGATTTATCTCCTGTCATATGATGAGAACATCCACTGTCAAGGTACCATAAACATGAATTAAATACCTTCAATGAGATGTGCACAAACATACACGCATGAGACAAGCATTCTTAACCATCAAACAAAAATTCATTGTTATTCTCCATGCTCATTCCAGATTGAATTTTCTTTTTCAGATTATCAACCTTTTCACACAATGATCTATTTCTTCTTTTGTATTTCTCAATCAAAGAGGTAGACTCACATAGACTATTGTGAAGAATGTGGTTCTTGCTTTCAAAATATTTCAGCATGTGAATGAACATCCTAGCATGTTTCCTGGATTTAATTAACTCTAAGAGTTCCTTTTTAGAGTATCCCTCAAATATACTCATAGAGTCATTTTCACAAACACTCAAACCACAATTCAGTATAACCCTTTTTACAGTAGCCTCCATAGCCAAGGGGTCTAGGATCGCACTCAGGTAATCAAACCACAAAGAGTACACCCGCTCTGATACCAATTGAAAATTCAATATGGGTATGAAACACCCTTGAACGTTTAGACCCCCAGATACAAAAATACAAATTCAAGCTTTATATCAAACAATTCATGTGCGGAATATAATAACAAGCTTATGATAGAATTGATAAAACAATCTATGCCAAATATAAACACATCCACAACAGTAAATATAAGGCAAAGATAAAGGAAAGAGAGATGCAAACACACGGACAACACACGATGTGTTATCGAAGAGGAAATCGAAGTCCTCGGCGTAAAACCTCTCTGCCGCCCTCCAAGCGGTAATAAAATCCACTAAAGAATATAGTTGGGATACATGAACAGCAGAAGACCCTCCAAGCCTAATCTACCTAAGTACCTAAGCCCTCCAAGCTTTTTGCTCCAACGAGGTTACGCCGAATCTATTTCTTCTTTAGCTTGCCGGATTCCGCTACTTAACCATAGCATCAACCAATGTATATTGGTTCCTTTCCAAACTACTTTTCTAAGCACCAAATGGACCTTCTCACAGACGTGGATGTGGTGAGATAAGGGTTTGGTAAATGACCTCTCAAGGGTATGACAATGGAGAGGAAGAGAGTAGAGGAATTTGTAGAGTCTCTTTAGATGAAGATTGGGGATGAGACAATCTTGTTTTTCTCTAGGGTTTTCTCTCACAAAATTCTCTCTGCAAACTCTCTCAAAATGATGGGTATAAGGGTGTATATATAGTAGGGTGAGAAGGGAATGCAAAACGTCAGTTTTTGCCAAACAGGTTGGAGACTTGATCTCGTGGCTTGACCAAGTCGTGAAATCAAGTCGCGACGTAACGGCCTGGCCAGACTGGAACTTTTGTCCTGTAGCGTGACAGCTGGCGCGACCCTTCAGCTTCCCAATGTGCCTCTCACGTGCCAGCATTTCGCAGCTTGCCAGTCGCGATCCACCCGCAAGCCCTAGCCGCGAGCCTCTATTTTTCTTGCACACTCTTGAGCTTTTCTTCACATCTTCTCACACACTACCCTTACAATTTTCCCACCTAAATACAGGGTTGCTAAGTGCTAAATTACAAGCAAATTGGTCATGGAATAAAGCCAATTAAATGGTTGATTAAATTCAACCTTACAGAATTAATGTAGAAAACGAGGAGTTCAATATAAATATGTCATAAAAAATCTAATCATATATCTAACACTATATATAAAATTAGATAAAGTGAGGGTTTGAATAATTTTACGTTTATGAGCTATTTGTTTGTGTAACTAAAAATAATTAAACATTATAAGTCATTTATATATGTAATACTATGAATATGTACAATCCTTTGCTAACTAGGTAGATATATATATATATATATATATAATATACGTGTGTGTCTATGTGTGTAAACTGTTATTGTTTTTAGTTGTTTTTGTGCATACATATGAGATTATAAACTATTGACTATATTTAGGATTAATATTTTGAAAATATAATAATTATTTTTTCACCACGCATACCAAATTTCATATCAATAAGATCTTATTTACTATTAGATCAATAAACTCATATTTTATGCAAATTTTATAGTATAAAAACATAAAATTTTAACATGCTATAAGTGAGATGTTTATTGATTTATGATCCTTGTGAAATTTTGCAAGCATGGATGGTATAAAATGAAAATGTGATTTAATAGTAAATTTTTCAAAATTTATCTCTATTAAAATGATATTAAATAGTGAAATAGTAATTAAAGCTACATGATAGATGTAACTTGAACCTCTATTTTATATATATAAACACACACACGCACACGCAACATTAGCTTCTACTCCTAATAAGTTGACCAAAAGCCAAAGACCAATCATTTTCTTCTTTATATCTTTTGTCACACTTGCGTTTCAAATATTATGTCTAATCAACCAATTAAGTTCATGAAGATTGAATCAGAAATCTGGGATTCAATTTCTGCCTACATTAAAAATTGATTGGTATTTTAGCTTGATGATAAAGAGTTATCATAAAGAATGGATGCTATCGATTGAAACTCTCTAAGAAAATATATATTTAAAGTTAAAAAATATTTAATGATTAATCACTATAGCAGATACACACACAAAAAAAAAAAAAAAAAATGAAGAAGAAGAAAGAAATCAACAACGTTCGTTGAATTGGGCAATGACCTGCATTTCCGGCTATATATATGAGTTAATACAGCCAACAAGTTGTGACTTGTTTATGGTATACGTTCACATGTTCACATTAATTTATGTGTGACTTCTTAATATGAATTATGAATGGTACCAATAGTTTACTAAAAACAAAAACAAAATCCCTCGTACCAATAATTTCATTGACTTTGTGAACTCCATATATAATATAACTCTTCCAGTCATGGTTCTTTTCTATTATCTTACGCAAACCAACAGCCATTATTTAATCTCTTAATCGATAAATAAGCATGACAATATGTAGTCATCATCGCCTGGCCTGGACCCATTCTTAGGTAATTAGCTCATCAATCTAAGCTATTTCTTAAGGTTCCAAACTTTTAGTATAATGATTTGTTCTCATTACCAGCTCCGCAGTTACGAGCTGTCCTTTTTAGACCAAGTTGCACCTCAATTTTTCATGCAAATCACACAATCAAAAGCTAGTGGGATGGTTTAAGCACAATCTTTATTTATATGTAATGCAAATGGCACGATCAATCTTTATGCTCAACCTGCTGAGCATAACAAATTCCTCCCATATGAATTATGATGTCAAATTATTCAGTAATGTCAATATAAATGTTGAACAAGAATTTACAACATTGATTCGTTTTCATGTGAACTATAAGGCATTTAGACTTTAGAGCAAATCACATGCGGCTAGTTAAGCCATTTAGACTGCAGCAAAAGCATGCAAAGGGTCTAAATTCACAGAAACGAAAACAAAAACAAGGTGGGGATCCTGATGGAGCCAAAACTTTATCATAGGATAAAGTATGAATAATAAAAAATTTGGAGAAACTACTTTTTAAATTTTTGTGCTACTGTTAGTATGTTTTCTTCAAACCTTCATTCAAATGTCGAACTTATTTAAAAAAAGATTTCATTGGAAATGAGGGTTTGACGGTGTCCATCAGTGAGATAACTTCAAGTTCAAGCTAGCTGCCGTGTCCAGTGACGCTTTAATTAAAATTAAAATTACATTGTCTTTGTTCATCCAATGAGTTTTCTTGTATCCAACTAGTTGGATTTATAATTACAATGCCAAAATAACGTTGTTGACTCTTTCTATTCAAACATTCTGTAAGGATTAATGATCGTATATAATTTATGAAGCGAGGTTGTCGTTAATTAGTAGCAATAAAGAAAGATGAAATTGTTAATGGCCTATGGGTCAGCGGATTATTCTACTCGCTGCAAGGACTAAGGAGTAGTACCTGAGATCGTAGTTATTCTATGGAATGATGATATTTATTAACAGAAATGACATCTGTAGGATAGGATATACACTTAGCTTGTTCATTACAATTTCTTTTTACTGACAATGATAATAATAAAGTGAAAACTAAAACTACTGAGATTAGAGTAATAAAGTGAAAGAAAGAAACAAATGATATTTGCTACAACCGAGTTGAGTCGTAATGTTGAAATTGCAAAGCCAAATAAAATTAGAGATTATTTTTATGAAATGGGTTGAACGAGTTATAATTTGAATGATTATATTGTTTTTTTTTTTTTTAATCTTTTTTGTTTTTGAATAAGCTTTTGTTTGGTCTAGTCTTTTATTTTTTTGGATTATTTTTGTTGTTCTTTTGGCAAATTTTTATCATTGTTATTTAAAACTTTTTTTTTTAAACAGATAAGGATTATGTTTAGGGAGCTAAAATCATTTTTGGAGTAAAGCTATGTCAAAAATTTCAGAATAAATCTTATACAACAAGCTATTAATGATAAGTAAAAAAAAATGATGTCAGTATTAGGCCATAATTAAAATCAATAATAGCTTGACCAAATGAGATTTATTGTAAAATTATTGTAAAAATGTTGCGGATGTAATATTACTCTTAATTTTGTTGAACCAAAATTCTTGAAATTCTCAAGTGAGGGTGTTTAATATTTTTATTAGGATGTTTTGATCTGGCGATAAAAAGCTATCATTAGGAGCGGACTTCATATATATATTATTTTGCAAGTCAAGAACACCCTAACATAAACCTGTAGGCTGTAGTCACCACTGGAGACAAGACAAATAAACCAAGAAATATGTTTTTTTTTTAAAAAGAAAATTATTGGATACACTCAGAGTACAGTAACATGATACTCCATCTTATCATTCCACACCTTAATTACTCCTCTATTAACTACTACAAACAGACCAAATTCTAGACATAAGTTTAAATTCTGGATGCTCCAAACTTAAGTACTATTATTCAATGTATACATGTGTGTTCTCCTACAAGAGTAGAGGTAGAAGTTGTAGGTAAGGTGAGAAATTATTGACATTTAAGATGAGTGTCAAACTTGAGATAAATGTGAGAACAAGAGAAACATTTATTTTTACACTTTGAAACTGAAATTCAATGAGGAAAACAAATAACAGAAAAGAAAAGAACAGTAGATGCCGTTTTTGCCTAGACGAGATTCAATGGAGAAACATAGGCAAGGAGCTCCTCATCGGTTTCTAATTTAGCCATATCTTCCTCTTTCAAGTTTAACCATGCCTCTATTCCATCCCCCGATTTAGTGTCAATGAAACCAACTAAATTCTTGTACGTTAATTTAGATGAGCTAACCCATGCAGGTTTCCCCCACCCAAAATCAACCTCATATAGAGGAAACTTGCACAAGCTGGTGAAGGAAAGCGTAAGCAGCTCCCCTTTTAGGAAGATAGAGGAGTTCTCTTTGACATATTTTAAGTATAAATCACCTTGTTGGAGCATTTTAACAAAATTCCCGTCGATTTTCTTAATCGCTTCTCTTATTGGTTTAATAATGCCATGAAAGCCCTCCTCGATGCCTCTGGATGGTACTGACATAGCAATCCGGCAAATATTACCAAAGTAATCATATGGAAGAGGCGGGTCTGTCTTAGTTCGCAAGTTCACAGCATGAATAATACTGTAGATCTTATTTGGGTCTGGTTTTGGTTGAGTAGCAGCCATGAAGCGGCTCCATATGAAAGCGGATAAGGCCTCAACGCGTGTCGGACGTGGATATTCAATGCTCTTGTCGTCAGAACTGTATTTGCCTCTAATTTCTGCTATAGCCGATGCATCAAAGACAAACCTTTTTGTCACAATTTTATCCTTTGTGATCCCAATATTCGGATTGAAGCCAGATAAATCTTGTGGTGGGAATAGCTTGGCAGAATCCATTGGAGGACTCACTATGTTGCCATCACCACGAGCAATAGCAGACCAACTCTTGAGAAACAAGATGAAAGATAAGGCATCCATAATTCTGTGGGACATTAGTATACCAATCGCAAGACCACCACAGTTGAAGAAGGTGACTTGGATTGCTGTGGGTAGCTCATTGACCTCGTCCAATTCAAATGGCAGAAACTTATTGAGCTCACAAGGGGTTGGACTCAGAAGAAATTCGGAAAGACTGCACTTAAGCTTGGCTTCCACGTAGTGGACGCCCTCATCGTTGCAATCTATACAAAGATTGTCCTTAACCCGTCCCGCTAGCACGTGGAATCGGGTTAAAGCATCTGCTAAGGATTTCTTAATCCTGTCACTTTGTTCTACATTGCTGAGATTAGCTTCACTGTAATTTGGGTAGTAGAAAACCAGGGGCATGAAAACTAGAGGTTGAAGTTGATCGAGGAAGGAAAGCTGGTAGTGGTGGAGGTGTTGAGGGGTTGGAGATGAAGGTTTGACAGTGTCCTCCGAGATAACTTGGACTTCAAGCTTCATTGTTTACAGCTCAAAGAGATCAACGAGGTTTAGTGGTTAATCTAGAACAGAAAATGGCTGTGAGCTTATGAAGAATGAATGGAAAACCAGAGTGGCTAGCAGAGTTATTTAGAGTGCGGTTGCTAAGACATGAAAGAATTAATTGCTACAAAATTCTGTTGCGCTGGATGAACAGAGGCATGAGAGCACGTAATTGGTGCAAGTTTTTCCATTTCACTTAGCTAATCGCAAGGCATGTAGAATGAGGACCTTTCCTTACAAAAATTGTGGGTCCTACTATAAATTTAATTAATGAGAGACTTACTATTATATAAAATGAAAAAATATACATTTATGATAATTTGAGAATATTTTATAATTAATTGTAGAACACTTAAGTTTTTTGGTATAATTAAACCGCAGCTGGCAGAATTAATGATCTATTTTATAAAAAAGTCAAATTAATAATTTAGCGTTCATAGATTAAGTCGGTCTATGAGGTTTTTAAGTAATTCTATTTTATCCAAGATTTTTAAGTGACGTTTACGTGTTACAGGCTGTAACTTCGTTGTCTAAAACAATTATTTAAGCCATTAAAGACTTCAAATGGTAGGAAGACTGAGAAAAAGTATAGCATCTATAAACTTCAAAGTAAAACAAAAACCACTATTTTCTGGTTGACGACAGGCAAGAAATGCCTGTTAACTCCTTTTCATGTACCAGTGCAATTGTGCAAAAGGGTACAAGGCTTTACAACAATTCGGCACTAACGAATATGATATGTTCGGGTTTGTTCATTTGTCTTTTTTAAAATTTTTTTATTTTGTTTTCATTTTATTTTTCTGTTTATAATTTCAGTTTTTTGCATAAATAATAAATGCGTGAGCGTGGAACCAAATGCTACATAAGCAAAGACTTCATTTTGTATTGCACTAGATTGACTTAAGATTGGACACATGGTAAATTTTAGAAATTTACCATTACCCTTGTCATGTTCAATACATTAGAGCACTGGAATAAAGCCAAACCAGGTTACACAAAAATAGTAATATGACCATATCCTATTACTCATCCAAAGAAAAAAGAAATTTGACATTGGGCTTTACATAATGCAACGATATATCTCTATAGATCAATGATCTCATAAAATCATCCTCACACAACATGTAGAATCTACTCATGTTACAAGCAAGAAGTTTCAAGAAGCTATCTCATAAGATACTTTTTCCATTATAGTAGGGCTATATTTTATTAGATTGTTGAATTCCACTAATCATATTCATTGCCATTTGTAAAGGCTAAGTAATAAAATTTATTGAATTTCTAGCATTTTCCGATTTGAAATAGTTCTTGTGATTGGTGATATCTGTCACACCCCAAACCCCAAAGGGTCCAAAGTATGAGAAAGACATCTCAAAAGCACCTGTAGATTTTTCCTTTTTGATAATTCAATCCAAATAAATCATATCAAGTACCAATATCAAAAATTATTATAATAATTCCATTAAATATACTCCTAAAGTAAGTCAGAGCTCTATACAATAATTACAAGGACCATATTGGCCACAAAAGAATGGAGGTTTGAATAAATATAATTACATATCATTAACTTGTTCCATTAGTGAGAATAAAGTCATAACCATTATAATATTCAAAAAAATGAGTCAAGTCTACTCTATGATGTACATCATCTAAATATCTCCATTACAAAAGTTCAGCCTCCACCAATAGTTAGTCTAACTATTGCTAGCCTCCAAAAAGCTATCTCAAAATGATTGTTGCCTACTCTGAAAAGTTTGTAAAATAATGGAATGAGACGGAGTCTAGTAAATAGTATAATTAATGGAGTGAGGGAAATGCAAGTTTCATAATGATAAACAATTTACAAATCATGTTTTAATTTGGGAAATTTCTAACTGAATGCCGTAAGAGTATTTCCAATTATAATATGACAAGAATGATTAAAAAAGTATAACACAATTTTTTTTTTTTTTTTTAAATATCTCAATGTGGAACTACATACTATATACTGTGAGCAATAATAACACATTTCAAAAACTAGAAAATCCAACCCAAGGTCACATGACAATTGCCGACACAAAGTCGGAACTAATTCGCTAACACAAAGCTAGAACTCATCGCCGACACAAAGCCAGAACTAATAACCATCACAAAGATGAGTGCTAAGATACCAATGTCACACAGACTATAGTATCTAGTTGGGTAATCACATGTCATAGCTCTAGGGTAAAAACATAAAGAGCTCACAGTTTACATAAAATCAAAACATAGTTTAATTTCAAGTAATTTCACAAAAACCTTTGAAATACCCAATATATTCACAAGGTTCTCAAAGCCTTCAAACTCGTTTCTTGTGAAGAAGATTTTGTATCAATTTTTCCAAATATCACAAGTCAAGATAAAGCATCTTCAAATCTTTCAAATAATACAATAAATCCATAAAATATATTTTCAAGAATTAAATCAAAGATGCTAGCTAATTTTTTCCGTGCCAAATCATGCATTTCCCTATATGCATTACCAAATATGATGCATTTTTCATAAATAGTCATATGATAAGGTCACAACACAATACTTTTTAAGAAAACATAATCGCACAAATAATTTTACAAAATGTGTTTGACCAAAAAAAATATATATAATAATAAAATAACATTTATGCAACATGGTTATTTTCCAAAAAAAAAAATCTCATTCAAAAGCTACTTACCTTGCAACTCACAAAAGCCTAATTCTCCAAGCTCCAAAGGAGATTAACTAGAACCTAAACAATATCAAGCAAACCTATCACAATAAGCATAACACTTGAAATTGTATCTAGCTACAAAAGGAATTGCCAAGCAAGCACTTGATTAGGCAAGCCTAAGATTTAACCTCGCAAAGAATATATTCTACTTCCAAATTTTCTTAACAAATTAATTTACAAGGAATAAACCCCAATTCATAGACTTAAATCATGTCATTCAAAGCCTTCCCCTTTATCATAAGAGATCCTAACACTTTATGAATTTCTTCCACAATATATACATACTATTTTTAAGACCCATGAAACAACAACATATATAACAATATCCACCATTACAAACCCCAAATGTAAATCCTCCTTTAGTTCCAAATAATCAATAAAAATTATATTCACCATTTATTCCACATTAAAAAACAAAACAAAAAACAAAAACAAAAAAAACCCCCAAATCTTCACCACTTAGATAGTCACCATTGTAAAAACTATAAACTCACTAATCAAATAATTTCACCAACACAAAACTTATACATATAAACACATGAATATCACTTCCAAAGTTGATAAATCACATGGTTATCATTATCAAAACTTAGATAAAGAAAGCACCTAGCAAAAGCATATAAACCCACTAAAAAGATTAAAATTTTTTACCTTAAATAATAGAGATGAGTGAGCCTTAGCTTTTTCCTATAGAGTTTTCCAGTAAACCTTGCCGAAAAAATGATGGTGGAGGTGGTGGCAAAGTGTGTGTACCGGTGGGAGAGTGAGGGAGTATAAAAGAGGAGTGTTGTATGAAAAGGAAATAAAAGAGAGCAAAGTGAGAGGTATAGAGATGGCCAGCCAAAGTGTGAGGGAGATATTTTGTAAGGATACATGGTGGGTAACAAATGGGTAGGTGGGGCACGTGTGACTCCATAAAGTCTGATCTTTTATATATATATATATAATGGGCTAGGGTGTTACAATATCTATTTGTAAGGCCTATGTATTTGAATTTGTATTTTCTCTAGAATTACACAATTTTTTAGGTCTTCCTAAAAGTGAAGGAGTATGTACAATACAATTTTTTTTAAATCTCAAAAAAAAAAAAAAAAAAATTTAAATCACTTGTTGCCTCCAAATTTGGAGAGGTCATTCTCTAGTGGAGGAGAAATTATAAGGTCCTCATGAAGGATAAGTGATTCGGTGCATCATTTCACTAAAAGATTTCCACCTGTTTAAAATTGCTAAGTTAGAAATAAAATTTAAACAGGATTTGATTACTGACTCAGCAATTTTAAATAAGTGGAAGTCTTTTATTAGAATGGTGGATAAGTGACGTGGTCCACCAGAGAACTGTATAATTTCTACTAGTAGAGGGCCCAATGCCATGGCCTAAGTGGCCTTGGCCTAGGTCCAAACCTAGTGTACACACACACACACACACAAAAGTGAAAGAATATATACAACATAATTTTTTTTAAATCTCAAAAAAAAATATATTTAAAAAAAAAAAAATCACTTGTTGCCCCCAAATTTGGGGCGTCATTCTCTAGTAGGGGATCAAGGGGCCATGGCCTAAGTGGCCTCGGCCTAGGGCCAAACCTAGTATATATTTATGTATATATATAAAAGTCATTTGACTTTTTGTTAATTTCTCCTCATTGTTTTACATAGACTTACTTTTGAATGCCTAAATTTTTCATATCTTTAATATATAGTCTTTAATTGATTTGTAAATATAATAAGGATTTTATATAAAACGTCCTATATTTACATTATTTGTTAAAATCTTGTCATATCATTTTTTATTAAATAGTAGAATAGATATAATTTTGTTACCAAAATTTACATAATTATCAAATTCCTTATTAAGGAAAAATAAAATGGAGAGAAGAATATTATTTGTTAAAGTTTTCACAAATTATTAACTATTAATATATAAAATAAAATAAAAAAGTTGTAAATTTTCTTTTATTTCTTTTAATGTTGTCACTTAAGTTTTTAAAAATTCACTTTCTTTCATGTAATCATTATAATCTTTTTTCTAATTGAGTTTAGAATTAAAGATTTGATATAACATCTTATATATTTACTCTCCATTAGAATATTTCTACATCATAATTTTTTTTAAGTAATGGAATAAATAGCTTAGATAACCGATAGAAACCACATTTTGCAACTCTTAGTTTTATTTTCTGTCACTTTTTTTTTTTTTTTTTGGTATTGTTAATACCATATTTTGCTTGACCTCAATTAACGTGCCAAAATATCAGTTTAAGCCATGAAAAATGTATTTTTATCCTGATCAGATGTTGGATAAATCATTTTAACAAACTGAGAGTTCAAAATCCCCAAATTTGTCAAGTTTTGCTATGTTTTGAAGGGAATTTACATGAAATTCTCAAATCTGTGAGATGCAAATATATAGAAAAATATGCACTAAAAAAAACAATCACATAGAACAATATTTACGTGGTTTGGCAATTTACCTACGTCCACAAAGTTGCAGGTATTTTAATGTTCTCAGGGAAAAATACAGTGTGCAGTAGTACAGTTTTCTTTCTAAAAAACTACATAAAACCCTAATCTCCAAAATAACAGCTTTTCTATCTTACGCATAGGATTCACAACGGGCTACAATGAGCGCTACGGCTTAGTCCTATCGGCCCAAGCCTCCGCTCCATGGACTAAGGAACAAAAAAACTCACATTAAAAACTATAACAATATTATTTCAGATCGGGTCATAATCCGAATCAAATACAATTAGACTCCACAAAGCTCAACATATTTGACCAACGTTGACTAGCACGAGCTCTTCTTTTTCAACCAAGTTACCATCTTCACAGTTATGAGCTCTCCCTTCTCGACCAAGTTACACCTCAATTTTTCATGCAAATGACACAATCAACCAGCTAGAGGGATGGTTTAAGCACAATCATTATTTATATCTAAGGCAATTATAATGGCATACACTACCTAGAAGCTATGGTCAAATGCAACCTTTCTGAGTTTCTTGAGAATCCAATCCCTGCTGAGCATAACAAATTCCTCCCATATAAATTATGATGTCCAATTATTCAGTAATGTCAATGTAAATGTTGAACAAGAATTTACAACATTGTTTGGTTTTCACGTAAACTATAAGGAAATTGATTAAACTGCAAAGCAAATCACATGCAGCTAGTTAAGCCATTTAGATTGTAGAGCAAAAGCATGCAAAGGGGCTAAATTCACAGAAACAAAAACAAACACAACGTGGGTATGAATAATTAATGTTGGGTTAAGATAGTTTGACCCCAGTTAATTATTCAGTTACCCAAGTTTATTAATTAAGTTTAATTGCATGCAAAATGTGAAGGCACCAACAAATCACTAAAAATACTAAGTGTGGCGGAAAATAAATTAAAAACGGTGATTTGTTGACAAATGGGGAAAACCTCGCAAGGCAAAAACCCCATTGGGTGATTTTACAGTCACCACTCCCAATAATCCACTAATCAACAATCAAACGGTTACAAGTATAAGGAATCTTACCAGCTACCCTGACCTATCCCGAAATACCAACCTACAGTTGAACATTTGCTCTAATACCCAATTGGACTTGATTTTGTAGTAGCCTTCTTTCCTTTGATGCACAAATCTCCAATTTGTGACTAACCTTTTGCACGGATGTCAGTACGTGACTAATTCCAGCAACTTAAATAGATGTTTTTGACTGCAAATTTCTTCACTTCAATAACAATGAAGATCAGGAAACACTTGGTTACAAAATCCTATGGCGTACAAACGCAATAGCTTCACACAGAGAAAATAAGTCTCTTGGTCTTTATATCCGTATATGACGGCTCTTAAAATAAGCCTTATATGTGTCTAGAGTTATGAGAAAAGAAACCCTAAACAACTACTCAAGCCTGGGCCAAAATTCAGATTTGGAAAACTGAAAATCATAAATCTTGATAGATTGAGCTGCTATTGAGCTATCTATCGAGTTTCACATTAAGTCTCAATAGCAGGCATCTGTCGAGCTATCTATCGAGACTTAATGAACAATTTTTCTTCATTTGTTTCTTGGGTCAGTCTTCTTGTCTTTAATATTTGACTTGAACCAAGGGAGTCAGTTTCGTACTGGAGGTTGTACCAGTTTGACAAATGAAACAATATATTTTAGTACCAATCAATACCAATATACTGTTATGGGTTTACTGCAATTTATATATATATATATATATTTATATAAATAATTAGAACTTATTAATCTTAAAACATAACTTAATATATTTAATTAGAACTTAAATTCCTTTTTTTTTTTTTTTGGGTTTATGGTACTAACCTATGCCCAAGCTATTTTAAACCTCTATCCAAGCCCAATATTTTATTTGACTACCTACTAAAACTTTGAGAGCACAAGCCTACAATATTGATATTTATTATTATTAAATGATAAACAATTTCCCATGAAACAAGAGTGGAGGACAGTTATTAGTGTAATATTTGACTATTTGTACAATTTTTGGTGAGTTAGTTTGAATAATGATGTTTAAGTGTTTTTGATATACGTGTGGGTAAATAAGTGTATGAAAATGTGTGTAATGTTATTTAAAATGTGTAGTTTTGTGTTTGAGTAAGGCTGCCAAACGGGCCATAGTTCCAAGAAAGCTTTTTAACAATTCACTTCAGATTAAAAAAAAATTACCCATCATGAGAGGGGTTAGTAGAATCAGATTCACAGCAATCACACACTCACATGATAGGTAGCACATAAATTAAGACCCGTCTAAAACAAAAATAAACAAGAAAAAAAACCAAAGGAGCAGACCAAATGAATAAGAAGAGGATGACGACGAAGAAGGGAGATAGATCAACAAAATGAAGGTGACAAAGATGCATGAATATTGAGAAAGTGACGTGATCGATGCTAATCCAGTAAGTTATTGAGAGGAGGGAGATCGACTTTTATATCTGATAGTTAAAAATTTTTTGTTTTGGTTTGGTATGTATTTATTGGCCAAAATCCGGTATTTGCTCCAGTATGACCGGATCAACCCAGTAAGACTGGTATTTAATCTGACACGAAACATAGGCATTTTTGTATCGGAGTAGGTGCTGGTACGGAAATAACTGGCCATACTGGCTAGTACGGTACAAGATTCACTCCCTTGACTTGAGCAACATGTTTTTTTAAGTATTAAACTCATCTTAGATTTATCTAATTACAAGTAAAGTATATTTTGTCAAAAGATTAGCCAATTACAATAAAATATGACCCTAACAATTAAGAATTTTGATAAACTGCTTTTTAAATTTTAGTGGCAATTTTAGTATGTTTTCTTTAAACCTTCATTCAAATGTTGAAACTATTAAAATGATAAAAACTGGAAATTAGGGTTTGACGGCGTCTAGTGAGATAACTTCAACTTCAAGCTATCTAGTAGGGGTGTGTCAGTTCGGTTTCGGTCAGTTTTCTATGTGTTGGACAACCGAAACCGAAATTTTCGGTTGGTGAAATTCTCAACTGAAATCGACTGAAATAGTTGAAAACCATCGGTTTCGGTTGGATTTCGGTTTCGGTCGGTTTCAGTCGTTTTTTTGATTTCCTCATCATTTATTTTCCAAGAAATCAAACAAAGAAAAAAAAACCTAGAATATAAAAAAGAGAGGAAATTGAGAAAATAAATGAACTTAGAATATAAACAACCAAGTACATGGGTTTTTTCACAACCCTAACTTTATTTGCACATAAAAATTGAAAAAATAGCATTGATTTAATATTAAACAAACCCATAATTAAAGATCTTAAAAAAAACCTAGAATTGAAGATCTAAAAAAAAAATAAAAAAAACAAACCCAAAATTGAAGATCTAAAAAAAGAAAAACAAACTCAGAATTGAAGATCTAAAAAATAAAAACCCCAGAATTGAAGATCTAAAAAAAAAAAAAAAAACAAACCTAGAATATAAAAAAGAGAAATGAAATTATGGAGAAATTAAAGAGAGTCGAACCTTGCATGGTTAGGAACCAACAAGGCTGGCCGGTGTGGCTCGTGGATGTCACCGGCGACACCATCAAAGACTGGACTCCTCGTCGGGCCAACACATTTGAAGAGGAGAAAAAAACCAACAAGAAAGAGCGAATAACATGGGTGGTTTTGGAATGAGAGAAACAAAATCAAGAAGAAACAGAGAAAAAAAAAAACAAATAGCAAAATCAAATCATAATAGAAACATTGGGGAGGGGGTCAGTGCTAAGGAGAAGAGAAAGGAATAAAATGCTCTATTTCCAGGTGAGAGAGAAAAAAATGGAGGAGGGGCGGTTGGAAAGAAAAGGGCAGAACCTATAAATATAAGATGCTAGGGTTTTTAACTTTTAATGGTTTTAAAAAACCTAAAAAACTCAAAAAGGTTTACGCGAAGGCTCGAACAAGAGAACACTTAGTCATTTCAGCCACATCATACCACTAAGCTACAAACTCCAACGTGACAGAGTATTACATAAATATATATATATATATATATCGGTTCTGTTCGGTTGGTTCAGTGCATTAAAATTTGCAACTGAAAACTGAATCGAAATTTTTGGTTTTATTATATAAAAAACCGAAACCGAACCGAACCGAACCAAAATTTTTGCATCGGTTCGGTCGGTTTGAAGTAGTTTTTTCGGTTCTTCGGTTTTTTGCACACCCCTACTATCTAGCGGTGTCCAGTGAGGCATAATTTAAAATTATAACTACAATGTCTTTGTTCGTCCAATGAGTTTTCTTGTATCCATATGAATTTTCTTGTATTCAAGTAGTTGGATTTATAATTACAATACCAAAATTACGTTGTTCACTTATTCTATTCGTACATTCTGTGATGACTAATGATCATATATAATTTATGAAGTGAGATGGTCATCGGAAGCAATAAAGAAGATGAAATTGTTAATGGCCTTTGGGTCAACAGATTATTCTGACATAAACGTGAAGTCCCCACTGGAGACAAGAAAATTATGGCAAGAAATATGCTTTTTTTTCTTTTTTTTTTCTTTGAAAGAGAAAATTATTGAGTACTCCTACACCATGGTAAGGTGATACTCCATCTTATCATTCTACGTTACTATATTTTGAAAACGCCTAATAAGGTGTCCTTCTTGACTACCTATGAAGTTAGAATAAAATATATCGAGTCGTAACTTTAATTTGGGGGTCTAAACAGCTTTTGTGCTTTCAACACATTTTCAAGCTTTCACCACGAAGTGAAGCATGTGCCCTGCACATGACTGAAGTGCGAAGAGTTAGGACATGACAGAGATAGCTGGTTTTTGCAAGTATCTCGCGGGTAAGGCCTTCCCGCGAGACACCCGTAAAACATTCTGTTTTGCCAGATTGTCCTATCTGATACACACTTTCTGTACCCACACTATATATATCCACATTACCCACATATGTTGAGGAGTTCTTCTGAGAGAAAACCCCAGTCACAAACCTTGAAAGTTAGAGATTGTTATACTCACATTTCTCTACACAATAACTTGTGGATTTTCCACAACTCCTACCTCTCCATTTCCATACCATTGAGAGGTTGATAGCCCAAACACTTACCACACCCTTTCAGAGTGTTCAGTGAGGTTTTGGTACTGCTGGAAAGCATTAGAAGAAGTCAGGCTTTGGCGAATGCAATCGGGCATATAACGAAATTTGGAGAGCTGGACAAGGCACGGTTTTGAGAAGCCTTGTTGGAGTAGGAACTTGAAGGACTTAGGTGCATCAGGTATATTGGGCTTGGAGGGTCTTTTTCTAACTCATGTATCCTAACTAATTGTCTAGTGGATTGATTACCTCTTGGAAGGCGGCGAAGAGGTTTTTCACTGAATTCTTCAGTTTTCTCTTCGATAACACGTCAACATGTTATCCGTGCTTGCATATCTCTTCTCTACTCTTTTACATTCCATTTTACTGTTATGTTGTCATGATTATGGATTAGAGTAGCTTGTTTGTTTATCCGTCTGCATTTACACTATTTCGCACTTAGTATTAACTTAGTGTAAAATATATCGAGCCGTAACTTTAATTTGGGGGTCTAAACAGCTTTTGTGTTTTCAACACATTTTTAGAGTATTCAGTGAGGTTTTGGTGCTACTAGGAAGCATTAGAAGAAGTCAGGTTTTGGCGAATGCAATCAGGCATATTACGAGATCCGAAGAGCTAGACAAGACACGGTTTTAAGAAGTCTTGTTGGAGTAGGAACTTGGAGGGCTTTGGTGCATCGGGTAGATTAGGCTTGGAGGGTCTCTTGCTAAGCCATGTATCCCAACTGATTGTCTAGTGGATCGAGTATCGCTTGGAGGGCGGCAGAGAGGTTTTTCACCGAGTTCTTCGTTTTCCTCTTCGACAACACATCGGTATGTTATCTTGTGTCATTCGTCTTCCCTACTCTTTTACCTTTCATTTTACTGCTATGTTATTATGATTATTGGTTAAAGTAGTTTGTTTGTTTATCCGCTCGCATTTACTCTATTCTGCACTTAGTATTAAGTTAGAGTAAAACCAATCGAGCTGTAATTGAATTTGGGGGTCTAAACAACTCTTGTGTTTTAACACATTTTCGAGCTTTCAACGATTATTTAAGCTATTAAAGACTTCAAATGCTATGAAAACTGAGAAAAAGTATTCCATCTACAAAGTTCAAAATAAGTAAAGCGAAAACCACTTTTTTCTGGTTGACAACAAGCAAGAAATGTTGATGGTCATATGTTCAAGGGGCTAAATGTTGATGGTCATTTTGGAAGACAAATGAGAATGGAGCCTAAAGTCACGGGCAGGAAAGGAGTTTGTAAACAGATAGAAAAAGCAAGTAAGCCTAAGCGGCAGGAATAATGGGTCACGGGTCCATAAAATAAACAAATGGGTCTTGAGGAAACAAATAGGCTTAAAGGAGCCCAAAAAAAGAGAAATAGCAAACCCATGGGCAGTATATGATGTAGAAAAGTAAAAATGGGCCACGGTAGGCCTGAAGTAATGCAAGCAAAAAAAGTAAGGGGTTGATGGCAAGCCCTTGAACCCCAAAGATGAGGACAAGGTAATTGGGCCGAGGAAGCCTAATGAAGTTAGTAAAAGCCTATGGGAACACAAAGTTAGGAAAAGGGCCAAGTAAGCCCAAGGAAAGCAAATGGCCCAAGGATGCCCAAGAGAAAACAAATGGGACACAAGAGCCCGCAAGTAATGTGATGAAAAACCAATGGCCATACTAAGTCACTGGGGAAAGAATAAACGACAGGCCTAAAGAGGTCCAGCAGGATTGAATCAAATAAATGTCATAGCAGGAATAACAGAGTGACATGGTAGAAAATGATAACAGTCAAAGGGGCAGATTGAACCCAACATCAAACAAAGCCTAGCACCTAAGGGGAGTGAAAAATCATAAAGCAACTCACATAAAAGGTCAAGGAAGGATGGCAGACTGTGCAGGTAAACCTCCAGACCGTGGTAAACGTATGAGCAGTAGGCAGATTTTGGACATACATGAAAGGGAGGTGCACGCAAGGCCCAAGCACCACCAGTCTGTACCCAGCCAATAAGGGACGTGGTGGGGTCATGGGTCAGAGGTAAGAGAGCATGGTTTGGCAGTGGGGAGAGGGGAAAACCTATTTTGCAGTTCCTGCATAAGCTCTTTTAAGGGATACATCTTGCTAAGATGACATAATACCTAAAAAAATTAAGGTTGAGTTGAAACCACTAGGTGCATGCCATGAGGGATAAAGAGAGAGAAAGCACCTACACCGTGGCAGGAAAGGGTGTCACAGTAGACTAATAAATAAAATAGCTTTCCTTTCTTTGGAAATAGGGGAGTGACATACAGACGAACCAGTGGTGGTCGGCAAGTACACCCAGACCAGATAAAGGTGGTTAAAGGCTAAAATAGTAAAATTTGGTCATGGTAGGAACTATAAAAGGAGACCCTTACAGAGGATGGGGGGATTGAAGGATCACAGTAAGAACCATCTCTTAGGAACCACGAAATAGAAAATAAGTGTAAAAGAAAAGAAAGAAAAGATAAGAGGAAAACTAAAAACAAAGAAAGAAGCAAGGGAAAAAAACAGAGAGTTAGATCGGCAGGCATATACCAATAGGTTGATTCCCTCTCTCCCTCTCAAAATCCTACTCTTTGCCAAAAGCAAAAAGGGTTTTCCTTTGGGCACCAACCATTCAGATCTGTTTCCCTCAAAGTAATTAATTTCCATGGCAGGATTTTCTCTGGGAGGATGATTGCGTTGAGAAGAAGCGTTCTTCCCTTTCTAGTTTTGGTCCTGTGGCCTAGATTTGCTCTGATTTTCATTCTTCTCTTGATTGACCCGTATGATGACCACTTATTAACTTGCTTTATTTATAAAAGTAATTATCGTTATTGTGATTATCTCTTTTAATTAAGGATTAATTGTTTACTTTAATTGAGAAGCTGAAGTATTCTCCTTTTGTTTTATTATCATGTCTGTCTGCCATAACTCATCTAGAATAGCTCTACCTGCCGTAAGCATGTTCCTGGCAGACAAGGCATAATTTGCGCACAAGCCGGACCAAGTTGAGTTGCAGTTGGATGTTCTCAACTCCCTTACTCAAAACATTTGGGCCTAGTACTGCAGGAGGCAGCACAATCCAATCTAACAAAAAGGCCCGCTACAATGTTCTTAACATATATGTCAAATTTTGCACCTATCAGATGTTATTTACTATTCAATTTGTAAATTTATTTTTTATGCATGATTTTAGACTACAAAAGTTTTAAATTTGAACAGTTGATTGATGACATAGCTAATGATTTTTGATCTTTTAAAAATTTTGTAAGTATGGAGGATATAAGAAGAAATGTAATCAAATGGTGGATTTGTCAAAATTCATATCTAATAAAAAGATATTGAATGAAATTGTAACCTTAGTCTCAACCAAGTTTGTAGCCAAACTTTGTATAAAAATTAATATGACCATATATTTTAAAAATCTAACCGTTGAATTGTGTGGTGGGCCTTTTTGATATGTTGGGCTAGGCTACCTCCTGCTGAACTGAGGCCCAAGTGTTCTGGGTAGGAGAGTTAGGACCAGTCCAATTACAACTCACCTTAGTTCGGCTTGTGCACAAACTATGCCCCTTTTTGCTGAAACTTTGATCACATGCCCATGGCAGGCGTAGCTGTTACAACAAAGTTATGGTAAGCAGATACAATGGGACAATAATAAAAGCAACACACTTACTGTTAGACGAACCGAAACTATTGCAAAAGAGTTATGATAGATAAATATATTAAAATAAGGAAAAGAATAATGTAGCAACAAGGAACACGTGACAAGTGAAATTGCAAAGATAATAAAGGGAAAAAAAAATAATGATAAGTAATAAAATCAAAGAACGAAAAGGTTAGTCTACCGTGTTCAGTTGTGTTACGGGGCTAATACTAAGGAGGGAACCACTTCCTCAATGTGAGTAACCTCGCAAGAGGATCTTGCTATAGAAATTATCCACTTTGAGGGAACGGCCCTGAATGGCTTGCGCTCAAATAAATCATTTGTCCTCAACAGAGGGTAGGCTTTTAGAGGAAGAGAAGGTATTAGCCTATCGATGCATGCTTACCATTCCACACTTTCTATTTCTCTTCTTGATCCTCCAATTTTTTTTTTCTCTACTCTTTGTTACTTTGATTTCTCTTCCACTCTTTCCTTTCTTTCTTAGTGCTTACTCGTGTACTGTGATGGTGGTACTGTAATTTTCCCCTAGTGGTTGCTACTATTTTGATCCCCCTACTGTGCATGGCAAGGACCCTTTATATGCGCCTACCATGATTGGTTTTTACCATTTTAGGCTTTAACTACTTTTGTTTAGATTAAGGTGTCCTTCTTGACTACCCACTGGTTTGTCAACTGCTTAGCCACCACCATTTACCTTTGTTGGTTGTGCCATTCCCCATTACTAGAAAAATAAGGCTTTCTTATCCACCATACTGTGGGCACCTAGTGGTTCCAACTCATTTTTCCTTATTTTGGGTGGTATGTCATCCTAGCAGGAAATCTCTCCCAAAAGAATTTGAGCGGGAACCCCCAAATAGGCTTGCCCTTCTCCCTACTGTCAAACCATGCCCTTTCTTACCTCTGACCCATGACTCACCACTCCTGTATTGGCTGGGTACAGGTTGGTAATGTCTGGGTCTTGCACGTGCTCTACTTCCGTGTACGTCAAAAGCTTGTCCACTGCTTATGCATTTTCCATGGTCTGGAGGTTCATCTATTCATTCGGCCACTCATCCTTGACCTCTTATTGCGTGAACTATTTTTTGATTTTCCATTATTTATTGGTTTGCTCCTTTCAAGGGCTGGGCCTTGCTTGATTGTGAGTTTTCCTCTTTTTAACCCATTCTTTGCTTCATCCATAATCTTGTTGCCATTCCTGCCATGCCACTCCATTATTCTTGCTATGGTGTTATTTGACCTGTGCTTGCTGGGCCTCTTTTGGGCCTGCTGCATGTTCTTCTCTCAATTAGTTATAATGACCCAATATGGTCATTAGATTTATACTCATGCTACTTTGGGCTTTCTTGACCCATTACATTGCTTGTGGGCTTTTTTAGCCCATTTCTTTCACCTTGGGCATCCTTGACCCATTTGCTTTCCTTGGGGATCCTCAGCCCATTTGCTTTCCTTGGGCATCCTCTGCCCATTTTCTAATTCTGCCTTCCCATGGGCTTCTACTAACTCTTTTGAGCTTCCCTGAACCAATTACAATATCCTTCATCCCTAGGGTTCATGAGCTTTCTACTAACCCCTTACTTTCTTAATTCATTACCTCGGGCCTACCTTGGCCCATTCTTACTTTTCTATATCATATAATGCCCATGGGTTTACTACTTCTTTCTCTAGGCTCCTTTAGGCCCATTTGCTTTCCTCAAGGCCTATTTATTTACTTTATGGGCCTTTGATCTATTATTCCTGTCATTCAAGCTTAATGGTTTTTCTATCAATCCACTAATTCTTTTCTGCCCATATTGTTGGGCTTCTTCCTGCTATTGGGCTTCCAAAGTGAGCATCAACATTTAGCCCCCTGAGCATATGAAGAACAAAAGACTTTCTTGTCCTTTATGTCTTTCCTTCTTCTTTCCTTTCGCGGGCTTTTTCGAACAGTGGGCCCTAACTTATTATATTTCTTTTTTCTTCTTGCCATGAATAGTGTTGTCTCTTTGAATTTTCCAATTTAGCAGTTATTCTGAAACATAGCTTTTGCTTCATTAATTCCATCCCTTATCCGATGGCTAACCCATCGCATCCTTTTGTGTCAATTTTAATGACGTTGGTACTTCAGAGAGATTTCCTTCGTATTCCAAACACTTTCTCCGTTTCTCTTCCTTCACCATGTCTTCTCTCTCAAACATTATCACCTATCTACTCTGATCAATCACTCTGTCATGACGCCGGCAAAAAGCCAAGGTTCTTCTCACCGCAAGGGAAAAAAGGTTGTCTCCGATGATCTTGCCATGCTAGATGTAGGCGAAAAGGCCACCTATTCCGAATTGGACCATTTCGATGAGGAGGAGGCACAACGCGATCCCTATAGTAAGTGCGCTCCTCTCATAGACCAGTGGTATGATACCCATGCCCATTTTCCAAAAGTTCCCAGTGAGTACACACCGCCGCCGCTAGGTCGTGTGTGGCTTGCCCTTTGTTGTTGCAACATGGATATATCTTGGGCTTCGTTGGCTTTTTTTATTCCAAATTTTGTTATCCGCCAAGGCACTTCGCTCCCCGTGCCCATTCTCTTCAAGTTTGGATTGGGTATTGCTTTGGGTTGGAAGGAATGGGTGGACAACTCATTGTCCAAAAAGGGTTTTATGGAGGCGCTACAATAGGCCAATGTGTTGAAGGCCATTGTCTCATCACGCTACTTATCTAACTACAGAGACTTGTTTAATCTCTTCCATTTGGTCCACCAATGATGCACCGCTACTCATACCTTCTTTCTCTCCTGCGGTGAGATCACCGTGACCTTGGAAGACGTGGCAATACAAAGTTGTCACATTGGGTCGAGTCTTTCTCTAAGGCCTCCATCGTTGCTTGCTATGTGACCCTTGTCACGTTTTGGCTCTGTAAGTTTATTTTTGGCTCTCACCCTTGCTGTGTTGTAAAGCCTCTATATTTTTGGTTAGCCATTAAGATATTTGTTGGGGTGAGTTTGCCGTTGGCACCCATGTTCTTGGGACATCTATATGTTTAGTTGGATATCTTGCCGAGTGATGAGGATCAGGCGAGTTCCTACCATATAGTTACTTCCTCTGTTCATTGTACCATTCTACAACATCTGTTATATGAGCCTTGTGCCAGACACTTGGCAAAGTGTAGACCTATCCACTTTACCAAGGAGAGATAATAGTCGTGTTCGAGAGTTATCACTGATTTCTGTGGTTAATTTAAGTTTGATTTTCCATTGGCTTTTCGTTGGGTTGGTTTGAAGTCGATTGGGCATCCTGTCGTTGCATTCTTTAAAAAGGGAGTTGGGTTTTCTTAGAAAGCATATAGGAACTTGGGTATAGGTTATACATGTGCTGATTCTACCATGGGTCATTTTGTTGGCACTGCTGGGACCACTACCCTGTTGACTGGCTTGGACAAGAGGGGTATCATTTACTTGGTAGCTACTAATGCTAGGTGGTTGTCTTATTTGGTTGATGAGGGTGTTAGATTTGTTCATTATTCTGCTAATAGGGTGAGGAGGCAGTTTGGGCTGGATAAAGATATTCCTGATGACTTTTCTGCCATCCGGAGTCCCCTACTTCTATTTGGCCATTCTTGCATTTTAGTGCAGTCACTATTCCAAGTTCATAGAGGGAAGGTATTTGTACTACTGCCATGCATGGGTACTAGCAGGCCGTGATGACCTCGTTTGAGCAAGAGTTGTTGGATAGCAGTGGGTTTTCCCTTATTCCTCCTAATGGCCTTAGCGCAGTTATTTCTACCAACCCTCGGTTGCTCCTTCAAAGTCGGTGGTGGCGTATGATAAGAAGCAGATTTTGTTTACTATATTTGAGTAGGTTAAGAAGGAGAAAGGGTGGTATTGGTATGCTGATGACTATCACACGGGTTGGGAGAAGAGAGAGAAAGTGACAAACACCTCTGTGCCCGTGAAGAAGAGTTCTGCCAAGTCTAAGTCTGCCAAGAAGGGTGATGACTCCTTTGAGACCTGGTCAAACATTGTGCCTTTTGAGGGTGACTTTCCTTCTATAGGTAACATAGTTTTAGAGAGCTTTCCTTCCCCATCTACTCGTACCCGTTCCAGTAGGCGCCCTACTGTAGGCAAGTCTAGGCCTACTGCTCCGCAGCCATTTGTTGATGCTCCTCATTCTAGTAGGATCCGAGGTAGCAAAAGGAAGACATCCCCTCCTATTGCATCCACCACTACTGAAAGGAGAGTATGTTATCTCTAATTTTACTTCATCTTCGTTATTTTTGTATACAACTTTTTTTGCGGCTAACCCTATATATTTATTGTCTCATTTCCTTCTTCTTATCTTCTCTTTTCTTTTGTAATCTAAGCACAAAGAGGATATGTCTGCCACCCATCCTATATTGCTTGATGAGCCCAAGTTTTAGGTATGTCTTCCTCTTTCCTTTTTTTCTTCTACATATATTTCCCTTGCCACGTGTCATTGGTTGCCCCATTATTAATGATTATGCATTGTTATCTTTTTCATTTTCTTTTTCGTGTTCTTCAAGTTGAACCTAAGCCTCTCTCTATATATCACCCCATGGTCGAGGAGATTTTTGCTGCCATGGGCGCACATGTGGAAGGTTTCTTTGATGAGGCTGATGTGGTGGCTGAGGCCATGGCTACTGTCGCTCCTGTTATTGCACAGTCAGTTCTCGTTGAGATTCCTATCCTTTTCACAGAGTCGGTACCTGTAGATAAGGGTACTCATACTAAGAGGGTTAGTGAGCCTGGCCCCATTCCTACCAAGACTCCTACTCTCTAAAAGGGAGCTACTCCTCCAACTGCTTCCCAGATTGAGGTTGCCTCTCCTACCACACCTCTTGTTATCTCTACCAGTAATCCTTTTGTGATTTTATCTCAGGCAGTGAAGGACGGCTCCTTTTTGGTGGTTACCCCTTCTTCTATCCCTAGCTCTTCCATACGTAGGCCTGATGCAAACTTGTCTTCCGAGGGATTTGAGGAGGTTCTTGAGAATTCTGATGATGAACCCACCATGAAGAAGAGGATCTTAGATTCTGATGAGGAGGAGGGTGATGAGCATAAGGTTGAGGCTATGAGTATGCATCTCTCAAAGTTTTTCTCTTCACTCTTTATTATTGCCTTCTTCTTCCTTTTTATATGTATCTACATAACCTCTTGATGTAATCTCCATTCATTTTTCATGTCTATTCTTCTGATCATAGAGATTTTTGAGGAGCTAGAGGTTGCAGTAGGCACATCAATGCCTATAGTCACTCCTCCTACCACAGCTGCAACACTTGTTTCTACTACGCCTTCAGCATCAGTTTCTGCTATACCTTCAGCATCAGTTTCTGTCGTTCCTACATTATCAGTTTCTGTCGTTCCTACATTTCTAACACCAGTTCCTGCCATCCCCACAGCGCCCATTCTCACGGGTTCTGGTATGTTTTCTTCCTCTCATTCGCTTCTTCATTTCTTCATTATGAGTTCATCCTTCTTACTTCATGGTTTCTCACACCGCATTGCATGTTCCTTATCAGGTCCAGTTCTCACTGCCCCTTCTCAATTTGAGGTGGGCAACAGTTCTACCACAGTTCTAGACCCTGTGAGTGAGGTCGCAGCCTTCTTTACTTGTTTTGATAAGCCTGAGGTTAATAACCTAGATCTCATGGACTTTTGGGGTTTGGGGCCTCCTTTGTCTATATCAGCGGTTGCACTCTTGGGCCTCTTCCCTCTTTTTGTTAAGCCCTTCTAGGTTCTCACATCTTTCTGATGTAAATACACTCTTTTACTTTTCTTTCTTTTGCATCTGCATAACTCTTAAAGAGGGAGTCATTACTTCTGTTGGGCTCATTACCTTTGTTCCGTAGACCAAAGAAAAGGGTGAAAACCTTATGGCTGACTTTGGTAAATTTTTGTAAGCCCAAAGAACGTCTGGTAGATGCATCGCCCATCCTCTCATGTATTCTTGGCTCATTTTACTAATGATCTTTATGAAGGTCTTGTTTGTCACCTCTGCCTGCCCATTCCTTTAATGGTAATAGGGTGATGACCGATGGCGCTTGGCTTGGTAGAACTCCAACATCTTCCTTACATCACTGTTGATAAATGGTGTCCCATTATCACTGATAATCCTATGAGGTACTTTGTGTTAAGGACATATTTTGTATAATTGGCTAATCATTTGACAAAACGCACTTTACTTGTAATTGGGTAGATCCAAGATGTGTTTAATACTTTAAGAAACATGTTGTTCAAGTCTAGTATTAAAGCCATGAAAATTGGACCAAGAAACAAGTGAAGAAAAGGTGTTCATTAAAGCTAGACAGATAGCTCGACATCTGCGGACAGATAGCCCGACAGCTGCCTGACACCTTTTCGATAGCTAGCTGTCTATCGAGCTCTTAAGGTGTTTTCTTATAACAATTTCGACACCTTCTCGACAGTTGGAGGATTGATCGAGAAATCTTCTGTCTTCTCGATAGCTCCTCGATAGCTTCTCGACAGATAGCTATCTATTAAGGTTTAAAGCTCAACACCTCCTCGACACCTCCTGATTGATCGAGGTTACGGGAATTCAGATTTCTGTTTTTGGGCCAGTCTTTTGTATTTGTACGGTTTCTTTTCTCATAACCCTAGACCTATATAAGGCTTATTTTAGAGACTGTCACGTAAGAGAATATAAGGAGAACATATGCAAAAGTCGACTAATGCCTTATTCTCTTTGAAAGAAGCTACTACGTCTTTTGTGCCTTAGGGTTTTGTAACCAAGTGCTTCTTGATCTTCATTACTGATGAAGTTAAGAACTTTGCAGCCAACATCTTCTTCCTCAAGCTGGTGAGTGAGTCATGTACTGGGATTCGTGCAAAGGAGTTAGTCACATATTAGGCTCCGTGCAACAAAAAGTGTGGCGTTCATATATTGAAAAGTTTAGAAGTTCTAAAGCAGTAGAAGGTTTCTGCAGTGAGTTCATCTACGGGGATTGTAGAGTCTAGGGACAAAGGTTTTGCACTAGATTTGAAACTTCTCTTAACTATAGTGGATTGCTTTTCAGGAAGGTTTCCCTCCAGGTTTTTTACTGTGAAACTGGTTGGTTTCATTGGTTTTCCTAGGTCATCATATCTTGTCTTATTTATTTTTCCGCTGCATGATTTTGACATGATTTTGATGTTTGTTTGTTATTAACAAGTTTTATTGATAATAAATCTAATGAACAACTTAGGTTTAAAACTTGTTAATTCTATCAACTGAGGTCTAAATTTCCAAACAAGTGGTGTTAGAGCGGGTTCACTTTGATTAGATTAAGTTCTTGAGTGTGATCCTTAACCCCTGTTGTCATGGATAGAGGACAATCTTTATTTATACCTCCTTTATTTGATGGCACTAATTATGCATATTGGAAAGTTCGTATGAAAGTCTTTTTGCAGGCTCTAGATGAATAGGTTTGGCTAGCTATTGAAGTTGGTTGGATTAAGCCAAAGGAAGCACCAGTGGATTGGGATGATGCGACAATCATAGCGGCAAATTTCAACAGTAGGGCCTTGAATGCTTTGTTCTGTGGGGTGACCAATGAGGAATTCAAGAAAATATCATCCACGGAAGTTGCTAAGGAAGCATGGACCATTCTTGAGATCACCTATGAAAGTACCAAGGCAGTAAATATTGATAAAATTCTTTTGACTAAGCTTGTAGGGAACCTTCAAACCTATGAGATGGGATTAGGCTCAATGGGAAAATGTGGAAAGAGTAAAAATTTGGCTCTCAAGGGTATAGAGGAAGAGATTGAGGACTCTGAAGATGAAGATGAAAATGAAGATGAGGATGAGGATCTATCCTTCATAACTGATGAGATTATTAAGCTTCTTTAGTTCAGGAAAAATGATAAGAGTAAACCTTCGAGGAAATCTAAATCCTCAAGAAAGGGCAAGAATGAGAAACCTCCCATCCAATGCCATGAGTGCAAAGGTTTTGGTCATATGAGGATAGAGTGTCCAAACTACCTCATGAAGGAAAGGGCCAAGAAGTCAGAAGATAAAGGATTGGTTGCTACTTTGAGTGACATTGAGAATGACTCTTCTGATGAGTTTGTGGATGAATGTCGTCACGTTATGGCCTTTGCTACCACAACCGATAAGGTGATAGTGGAGAGTGTTAGTGACAATGAGGATTCATTTTGTTAGGACATATGTGTTTTCACTTGTTAAGGACATATGTCACTTATTTATGTAAATTGGCTAATCCTTTGACAAAACGCACTCTACTTGTAATTGGGTAGTTTTAGGTGTTTTTAATACTTTAAGAAACAAGGTTTCAAGGTCAAGTGTTGAAGTCATCAAGTCTGTCCAAGAAAAAGCAAGCTGAAGTGCAATTTCATTAAAGCTCGACACCTGCTCGATAGCTACCTTGACACCTGCTATCTATCGAGATTTATAATTTCAGATTTTCTGATATGATATTCTTGGGATTCGTGAATATGCTTTTGGGCCTTCTTTTCTCCAAACCCTAAACATACAAAATGATTGTTTTAAGAGCCGTCAAGTGTGACACAAGTTGAGAAATCATTGAGCAATCTCTATTCAAGCAAATTGTGATCAAAGACGAAGTTCTTGACCTAGTTCATCTTCTCTGAAGAAGTTGTTGTGTATTTGCACCATAGGGTTTTGTGACCAAGCATCTTCCTGATCTTCATCGTGTAGGATGAACTGAAGAACTTTGCAGCCAACCTCTCTTCCTTAAGTTAGTGTTTTGAAGTCGCGTACTAGGATTTGCGCATTGGTTAGTCACGTACTTGAGAGCCATGCATCAAAGGTAGGAATTGTCACTACAAATCAAGTCCAATTGGGTATTGGGGTAAGGATTCAACTGTAGGTTGGTAAGGTACTTGAGATTCCTTTACTTGTAACCGTTTGATTTTATAATAGTGGAGTTTCGGGAGTGGTGACCTGAAAATCATCCGGTGGAGTTTTTGCCGCGAGGTTTTTTCCCATTCGTAAACAAATCACCGTGTCATTTAATTTCCGTTGCATATTTAGTTTTTGGTGATTTGTTTGTGCTTTCATGCAATTGCATGATAAATTGATTAATTAATAACTTGGCTAATTAATTAATTGGTTTAATCACAAGGGATCATTCAGTTTGTGGCCTATCAAATGGTATCAGAGCAGACACATTTTTATTAGGTTTAATCTTTGCTGTGTTGGTCCATTGACCCCTGTTTGTCATGGATAGAGGATAGTCATTAATTATACCTCCTTTATTTGATGGCACTAACTATGCATACTGGAAAGTACGCATGAGAGCTTTCTTGCAGTCTTTAGTTGAGAAGGTGTGGCAAGCTGTAGAGATTGGCTGGACTAAGCCAAAAGAAGAACTGGCCGATTGGGATGACGCAAAGATCAAGGCGGCTAACTTCAACAACAGAGCGCTAAATGGCCTATTTAGCGCAGTCACCAATGAGGAGTTCAAGAAGGTATCCTCAATTGAAACTGCTAAGGAGGCTTGAACCATCCTCCAGACAACCTATGAAGGAACAAAGACTGTCAAAGATTCAAAGATTCAGAGGCTCACTACAAGCTTTGAAGAAATTAATATGGAGGAGGATGAGTCGCTTGATGAGTTCTATGCCAAGCTAAAGGACATAGTGAATTCAGCCTTCAATCTTGGGGAAACCATCCCTGAACCCAAGATTGTAAGGAAGGTGCTCAGATCTCTACCTGAGAGATTCCATGCCAAGATTACGGCAATAGAAGAATCAAAGGATATTAACAAAATTCCTTTGACTGAGCTGGTTGGAAACTTGCAGACCTACGAGCTAGGACTATCTAGGATTGGCAAAACAAGTAAAGGCAAGAGCATGGCCTTGAAGGCAAAGAGCAGTGATAGAGATGAGTCTTTCGATGATGAAGATTCTAAGATGAAGTCCTACATTACAAGGCAGTTTAAGAATTTTATAAAGAATGCCAATGGAAGGAACTTCGACAAGGACCGTAGACAGTCTAGTTTTTCTCAGTTTAAGAGCCAAGACAAAGGGAAGAAGGACACTAAGGATGGCGGTCAGTACACTGTTCCGGTTGGACCAAAGTGCTTCGGATGTCATGGATTCGGTCACATGAAGCATGAATGCCTAACATATCTCAAGAGCATTGGGAAGAGTAAGGCATTTGCCGCAACCTTGAGTGACACTGAGCCCGAAGATGATTCCGACAATGAGGATGACGAAATCTTAAATGCCTTCACTGCCACAGTCAATCCTACTATAGGGATTGTTGAAGAAGTGGATGAAGAAGAAGAACTGGTGGAGTCCAAATTTGAGAAAATGGATGATCAAGATGATATCCACTTAGCCAATGAGAAGCTTTACAAGCTCTTTGAGAAGCATGAGAAATTATATAGGCTGGCCACCAAGAAGCTCAGTAATATGGAACTTGATTGTGAAGAGTTGTCCACAAAGTTTGATGAGGCGAATCAAACTATTGGAGTACTGAGATTTGAGAACAACATTTTGGCTAAGAAGACCAAGAAGCTTGAAGCTAAGCTGTTTCAAGTTAGAGCTCAATTGGAGAGGACTTCAAGTGTAAAGCTTGATGAGATGCTGAGCAATCAGAAAACTGCTTCGGATTGAACAGGCTTAGGGTATGGTCTTTCTTTCTCTAATACTGCTTCTACTAGTAATACTGTTTTTGTTTCTTCTGCTAATAACACTGATGTTAAAACTGAATTAGCTAATAAGAACTTAGACAAGGATAAATCTATCTTAGGAGCACCCCCTAATCAAGATAAGAAAGATGCTAAAAACCCTAAGACTAAGAAGGCTAACTCTTAAAAGCCTAAACAAAAGAAGCAGCATCTTTGTCATCATTGTGGAGCTATCGATCATACTCGACCTAATTGCTATAAGTGGCTAGCCACTCAACAGAGTAACGGCATGATAGCATCTGGAAGCCAAAATCAGCTTCAATCCTCTCTTGCTCCTCTTGGAGATCTTCTGAAAGCCCTCATGTTCCTTTTGAACTTGAACGGTTTCAATTCTTCCCCCTCACCGTCTGTTCAAAGGTTCAATTAAAGGAAAGGCTCTTCCAAGGTGTGGAACAAAAAGGACTCTAAGTGATTTCATCACTTTCTTTTCCTTTCTTGCTTTTCTTGTTTGTTGCATCACTTATGTGTTTTGCATTTTTGTTGAGTCAGTCTAATTTTATGCTTTGTTTTGTTTAACATGTTTTTGTGTGTTTACTTTCAGTTTTGTTTGCTTTTGTTTTTAAAATAATAAAAAAAATTGAAAAATTAGAAAAATACAAAAACAGTGTGTGTTTTGTGTACTTTGGTACTTGTGTACCTTGGATGGCCATTGAAATAAAGTTTCTAAACTTTATATCTTTTGTAACTTAGATGAGCATCTCTATGCATAATTAAGCAAGTGAGCTTTGTGGCTCTTGTTTGTGATGAGTAAGATTAAGTTATCTCTTAAAACTTAACACTTATATCACTCTTTTTGACAGGTAGGACTAGAAAATCCTAAGAGAAAGGCATAAATAACCATCTCACCACTATTGCTCGCCAATCATAAATGACACCTGTATGCTTCGGCATAGCAAAAGTGCAGTGTCAAAGACATTCGTATGCTTCGGCATAGCAAAAGTGCGATGTTAAATGCTTAACATCTTGGGTATTTCTTTTCTCTCTTTTAAATGCCCATGTATGGTATACTAAAATAAAAGAAAATAAAAAGCAAAAACATCAAAAATGCTTTAAATATGGTTGCAAGCGTGTATTCTAGGAGATGTGGGAGTTATAGGATGTACCTCGAAGGTGATAGTCCCCATCAAACAGTTATGATTGTGTATGAGTTAAAGTTATTTTTTCATATCTCAGATCGTTATAATATGTATACACATATGCAATCTTGTGATGTTTTTCACACACAACACGCAATATTCTCTGCTACTTTTGATACATGTGCAGGTACAATGTGATTTGGCCATAACAAAGGTTTTACATGTGCTAATGTATGCTCACTAAATTGTCTTAACTTGTTTTTGAAAAATAAAATTGGTTAGACTTGTTTAGTGTGTGTGTGTGTTTTTGAGGATCCGTGTGCTTAAATTTTTGTTGAGAGATGATTTTGAGAGCTTTATATGTTGAGTGGATCTTTGGTTGAGGTGTATGATAGATTCCATTCATGTCTATGTTTTTCCTTTCTCGAAATATTGCTTTTTCAACTTGGCTCGACACCTCCTCGATACCTGGTTATCTGTCGAGCATCTCAAGCCTTTTTCTTATAACAATCTCGACACCTCTTCAACACCTGGTGGATCGATTGAGAAAGTTCTTGTCTCCTCGGCACCTTCTCGACACCTTATCGATCGATCGAGCTTCTGTTCTTTGAAATTGGTCTTGTACCTCGACACCTATCGACACCTCCATCTATCGACGGCCAAATTCTCGACACCTCTCTCGACAGCTTCCTCGATACCTCTCGACACCTCAGCTGTCGAGAATTACTGAGGTGTCTATAAATGGATTTGTCGTGATTTTTTCACTCATTCCTCGATCTCTCTCGATCTGTTCAAAGGCTTTTCATCTCCCAACCACTTTTCTCTCACTCAAATCTTCAAATCCTCTTCATTTTCAGCCTTCCCTTGGTTTCAATCACTTGGTAAGTTCATTTTTCCCTTCCTTTTTCATGCATTGCTTGTTTTGAAACCTAGTTTTTGGGATTTTTGAAAATTTTTGGGGTTTTTCAAAATTGATGAGTTTTTCTTGAAATTTTGGGTTGGGTTTTCACTTAAATGCTTTCAAAATGACATACATTGCATTCCATGAGCATTAGAATAATATTTACATGCATTTAGATGTGTGCTCTATGCTGTGTGCTGGTAGGTTTAGATTGGGCTGAGCCCATGATGCCTTTTGATTTGCATGTCACGTGCTCATGCATTCCCATGCATACGTTCTTTTTTTTCAACTATTTGATCTATTTGAACTATGTTGGGGCTTTTCTAATTGTCTCCCTCTCTATCTCTTTCTCATTCTTTTACGTTAGTAGTGTCTATGGCACTCAAACGTAAATCCACTCCTGCTCGGAACTCTCTGCGTTCTGGAGCTTCCTCTTCTTCTGACTCTGCTCCTTCTAACCTTCGGTTCCGTGATGGAGATGTCCACAAGGCATTTACGGAGAACTTTTCTCAACGAGGTGTTCATTCGGAACGTCAAGTCATTCTGGCGGACTTCGCCAACACTGACCTTCCCTCTGTCATTCATAGTAGGGGATGGGAGTCACTGTGTGACATCCCGGTCGCTTGTCCTCTTGTACTGATTCAAGAGTTTTACTCCAATATGCACGGGATAGATCGTTCAATACCTCTCTTTTTCACTCGCGTTCGAGGTACGCGTATCCCTGTCACACCGCAGCTAGTTACGGATGTGCTTAGGGTTCCTAGGATAGAGTCTCCTAACTATCCTTTTTGTGAGCGTCTGAGGACTATGTCCAAAGATGAGCTCATCTCTGCCTTTTTTCAGCGCCCTGCTGATTGGGGTGAGCATCAGTACACATTATGTAGGCCTTTTGCTAAAGGTCCTAGATTCCTAAACATGGTGATGACATTTGTACTCCATCCTCTCTCTCACTACAACTCTATCACAGAGCCTCGTGCTCGATTTTTGTTATCTCTTTTAGAGCATCTTACTATCAATTTTCCTTCTCACTTTATTCTTTCTATCATAGATGTTCATCTTGATTCGGCGTCCCGTGATAAGCTCATCTTTCCTTCCGCTATCACGAGGATCTTACGCTATTTTTCTATTCCCTTTCCTGTGTCCGACCACTTCACACACATATGTGCCATAGATGCCACTACCGTAAAACGTAGTGAGGTGCAGTTTAGGTCGTGACAGATGGATTCCACTGCTCCCTCCCGTTTGGCTCCATCCAAATCAGCTCAATCTACATTTGCTCCTTCTTCCTCTACGACCGATGTATCTCTAGGAGACATTATGGTGCAGCTGCAGCACATGGACACTCGCCTTGATACACTCTTCGTTGAGTTATATTAGGTGAATGTTCGTGTTGGTTGTATTGCACGACGGCAGGCGACCATGGGTGGTTTTGCTCCAGAGGCTACTCCTTCACCACCTACTTCAACAACTTCAGATTTTGAGGATGAGGATGATGATGATGATGGAGATGCCAGCTCTATTGATGAGATGTCTACATGACACTCTACCCTTTGTCACTCGTGACAAAAAGGGGAAGTAGTTTTGGGTTATGAGAGTAGTCATCTTAGGGGGAGAGTTAGTATAGGACATTTTTGATAGGGGGAGTATTGATATTTTTGAGGGATGTAGTGAGGTTTTGATGTATCTTTTCTTTTCTATTCTTTATAGATACATTGATCTTGTATATGAGGTCCTTTGACCATTTTTACATACATTGTACTTATACTTCTTTATATATGTGGATGTATGGTTCTTTCACCTCTCTCTTCATGTGTTGTTTCTTCTCTATCTTTATATACATGTTTATTATATTTGTATGAAGTCTATAATCTCTATTTCACACAAAATGCCTTGATGAGTTTTGTTTAAAGTGTTTCAGAAATACAGGTTGTCAAAGTCTACTTGCCATAAACTCTTTTCTTACAAAGTTTTTCAAGAGTTTGTGTTAGGATAGATTTTATTGTATTCAACGAGTGAATATGAGTTTAGTGATTTATGACTTCTTTTATATGTTCATTTATTTGTTGTGGTTTTGTCATAGATTGCCAAATGGGGAGATTGTTAGGACATATATGTTTTCACTTATTAAGAACATATGTCACTTATTTATGTAAATTGGCTAATCCTTTGACAAAACGCACTCTACTTGTAATTGAGTAGTTCTAGGTGTTTTTAATACTTTAAGGAATAAGGTTTCAAGGTCAAGTGTTGAAGTCATCAAGTCTGTCCAAGAAAAAGCAAGCTGAAGTGCAATTTCATTAAAACTCGACACTTGCTCGATAGCTACCTTGACACCTGCTATCTGTCGAGATTTATAATTTCAGATTTTCTGATCTGATTTTCTTGGGATCCGTGAATATGCTTTTGGGCCTTATTTTCTCCAAACCCTAAACATATAAAAGGATTGTTTTAAGAGCCGTCAAGTGTGACACAAGTTGAAAAATCATTGAGCAATCTCTGTTCAAGAAAATTATGATCAAAGACGAAGTTCTTGACCTAGTTCATCTTCTCTGAAGAGTTGCTGTGTGTTTGCACCATAGGGTTTTGTGACCAAGTATCTTCCTGATCTTCATCGTGTAGGACGAATTGAAGAACTTTGCAGCCAATCTCTCTTCCTTAAGTTGGTGTTTTGAAGTCGCGTACTGAGATCCATGCATTGGTCAGTCACGTACTTGGGAGCCGTGCATCAAAGGTGGGAACTGTCGCTACAGATCAAGTCCAATTGAGTATTGGGGTAAGTGTTCAACTGTAGGTTGGTACGGTACTTGGGATTCTTTTACTTGTAACTGCTTGATTTTATAATAGTAGAGTTTCGGGAGTCGTGACCTGAAAATCACCCGGTGGGGTTTTTGCCGCGAGGTTTTTCCCCATTCGTAAACAAATCACCGTGTCATTTAATTTTTGCTGCATATTTAGTTTTTGGTGATTTGTTTGTGCTTCCATGCAATTGCATGATAAATTGATTAATTAATAACTTGGCTAATTAATTAATTGGTTTAATCACAAGGGGTTATTCAGTTTGTGGCCTATCACATTTAATGATAAAGTACCTAAGAAGATGACATTTCAAGAAGCCTATGATAAGCTATGCAATGAATTCATAAAATCTGAAAAGATTTCTCATCTTTGTAGAAAAGAGCTCAATGAGGTAAAAATTGAAAAAGCTGATTTGTTAGTTAAACTAGATGAGACTACAAGGTTAGTTGAGACTCTTGTTGTGGAGAATGCCTCATTAGAAGAGAAGGTCAAGAATCTTGAGGTTGAGCTTAGTCAAGCTAGAACTTAAACAGAGAGGATGTTTAGTGCAAAGTTTGATGAGGTATTGAGTGCTCAAAAGCCTAGTTCTGATAAAACTGGCTAGGATATGCTGTTTCCTCCAGCCCTTCCTCTCCCACGGCTTCTGGATCAAGGATTGTCTTTGTGCCACAATATGAGAAAGGTGATAAAGGTATGAAATCCAAAACTGATCTGTCTAATTCTAAATCCTTTATTAGACCTTATGTTTGTCATCATTGTGGTGTTGCTAGACACATTCGTCCTAATTGTTTTAAGTTGTATCCTCATAAGCAATTGTCCAAATGGTCACAGGTTTCCTCTTAAGGACCTACATCTTTGTTTGGAGAGTTATTAAAAGTTTTGAGCTTTTTAACTCAATTTCAGGAGAATTCTAATTCTTCTATGTCCTTTAGTAGACATACTAAGACTTGTGCCTTTTCATCTTCACGGCCAAAAAGTCGTGCCGTGTGGGTGAGAAATGAGCCTAAAACTTAATTGTCTTTTCTATTTGTCCTCTGCTTTAATTCTTTCTATCTACAGTAGGACACTTTTTGCTTGATTTCTTATCTGTTTTTTTTAATCGTGCTTTCATGCATCTGCATCCTTTTATCATGTCTTCATGCATAAGCATCTTTCTTTCATGCTTTCATGCTTGTTTAACATGTTTTTGTTTTTTTGTTTTTTTTTTTTTGTTTTTTGTTTTTTGTTTTTTTTTTTTTTTTTTTCAGTTTTGTTTATTTTTGTCTTTCATAAAAAAAATAAAAATAAAAATAAAAAATTGAAAAATACAAAAACAGTGTGTGTTTTTTGTACTTTGGTACTTGTGTACCTTGGATGGCCATTGAAACAAAGTGTCTAAACTTTGTATCTCTGTAGCTTAGATGAGCATCTCTATGCACAACTAAGCAAGTGAGTTTTGTGGCTCTTGTTTGTGATGAGTAAGATTAAGTTATCTCTTGAACTTAACACTCATATCACTCTTTTTGACGAGTAGGACTAGAAAATCCTAAGAGAAAGGCATAAATAACCATCTCACCTTTGTTGTCCGTTATTCATAACATGACACCTGTATGCTTCGACATAGCAAAAGTGCAGTGTCAAAGACATTCGTATGCTTTGGCATAGCAAAAGTGCGATGTCAAATGCTTAACATCTTGGGTATTTTTTTCTCTCTTTTTACGCCCATGCATGATATGCTAAAATAAAAGAAATTATGCAAAGAAAAATAAAAAGCAAAAAGATCAAAAATGCTTTAAATATGGTTACAAGCGGGTATTTTAGGAGATGTGGGAGTTATAGGATGTACCTCGAAGGTGATAGTCCCCATCAAACAGTTATGATTGTGTGTGAGTTAAAGTTATTTTCCCATATCTCAAATCGTCATAACATGTATGCACTTATGCAATCTTATGATGTTTTTCACACACAACACGCAATATTTTTTGCTACTCTTGATACATGTGCAGGTACAATGTGATTTGGCCATCACAAAGATTTTACATGTGCTAATGTATACTCACTAAACTGTCTTGACTTATTTTTGAAATAAAATTGGTTAGACTTGTTTAGTGTGTGTGTGTATGTGTTTTTGGGATCTATGTGCTTAACATTTTTTTTTGTTAAGAGATTTGTTTTTCACATGTTTTGTATCCTTCTTTTATCCTGTCATCCATAGCATCTTATTTCATTACATTCATGCATTCATATGGATTCCTTGTGCCTCCTTGATCATCCTTGATGATCTTTATGTTTCTCGAGTGAAACTTTGTAGCTTCTTGTACCCTTTGTCAATCATGACAAAAAGGGGGAGAAATTGTGGAGATATGTGGTTTCTTTTTAAATATTCTACATGTTAGGGGGAGAAATACATGCCTTTGTAAGGAGGAGTTGTGTTTCATCTTGTTAGAGGGAGTGTTTACATCCTTCTTCTTGTACCTTGGGTCTTGTGACCATTGTTTACACACATTGACCTTATCTTCTTTATATGTTGATGTATGTTTTCTTCCCTATCTTTACATGTGTTGTTTCTTTTCTATCTCCATACACATGTTTCTTTACTTGTATGCAATCTATTATTTCTATTTCACACTAAGATGCTTTGATGAGTTTTGTTTAAAGTGTTTCAGAAATACAAGTTGTCAAAGTCTACTTGCCATAAACTCTCTTTTTGCAAAGTTTTTCAAGAGTTTGTGTTAGGATATATTTTATTGTATTCAAAAAGTGAATATAAGTTGAGTGATTTATGACTTCTCTTATATGTTCATTTGTTTGTTGTGGTATTGTCACGGATTGCTAAAGGGGGAGATTGTTAATGACATATTTTGTGTAATTGGCTAATCTTTTGACAAAACGCACTTTACTTGTAATTGGGTAGATCTAAGATGTGTTTAATACTTTAAGAAACATGTTGTTCAAGTCTAGTATTAAAGCCATGAAGATTGGACCAAGAAACAAGTGAAGAAAAGGTGTTCATTAAAGCTAGACAGATAGCTCGACACCTGCGGACAAATAGCCCGATAGCTGCTCGATAGCTAGCTATCTATCGAGCTCTTAAGGTGTTTTCTTATCACAATCTCGACACCTTCTCGAAAACTGGTGGATCGATCGAGAAATCTTCTGTCTTCTCAATAGCTCCTTGACAGACAGCTATCTATCGAGGTTTAAAGCTCGACACCTCCTCGACACTTCCCGATCGATCAAGGTTATGAGAATTCAAATTTCTTTTTTGGGCCAGGCTTTTATATTTGTGTAGGGTTTCTTTTCTCACAACTCTAGACCTATATAAGGCTTATTTTAGAGGCCGTCACATAAGAGAATACAAGGAGAACATATGCAAAAGGTGACCGATACCTTATTCTCTCTGAAAGAAGCTCGTCTTTTGCGCCTTAGGGTTTTGTAACCAAGTGCTTCTTGATCTTCATTGTTGATGAAGTGAAGAACTTTGCAGCCAACATCTTCTTTCTTAAATTGGTGAGTGAGTCACGTACTGAGATTCGTGTAAAGGAGTTAGTCATGTATTGGGTTCCGTGCAACAAAAAGGGTGGCGTTCATATATTGAAGAGTTTAGAAGTTCTGAAGCGGTAGAAGGTTTTTTTTGTGAGTTCATCTACGGGGATTGTAGAGTCTAGGGACAAAAGTTTTGTACTAGATCTGAAACTTCTCTTTACTATCATGGATTGCTTTTTGGGAAGGTTTCCCTCCAGGTTTTTTACTGTGAAACTGATTGGTTTCATTGGTTTTCCTGGATCATCATATCTTGTCTTATTTATTTTTCCACTGCATGATTTTGACATGATATTAATGTTTTTTTGTTATTAACAAGTTTTATTGATAATAAATCTAATTAACAACTTGAGTTTAAAACTTGTTAATTCTATCAACCGTGGTCTAAATTTCCAAACACTTCGAACCTGACAATTATATTCTCCTTGATGAAGTTTGCTACTGCTCCTCTCGTAGCTTTACGAAGTGGCACTGCCTCTGCCCATTTGGTGAAATACTTTGTAGCCACCAGGATCCATATGTATCCGTGCAATGGTGGATTAACTGGTCCCACCAAATCAAGCCTCCAAGTGTGGAAGGGCTATGGGGTGGCTATGCTATGTAAGTTTTACGGATGAGTGTGAATCAAGTTGGCTTGTACTTGGTAGCTGTGGCTTTTTTTCACAAATTCTACTGTGTCTCTCTTCATGGTGGGCCAGTAATAACCCATTTGTAGTAGGCACTTGTACAACGTTTTCTTCCCTTGGTGTTCCCTACACTCTCATACGTGTACTTCCTTCATCATCTCACTTGCTTCCTCGGGACCCCAGCATCGTAATGGATTCTCATCATATCCTTTATTGAAAAGGACTCCGTCATGGAAAAATATTGTGTCGCCAACATTTTAAGCTTGTATCTTTCATTGTGCTTTTGTAGCAGGCTACCTTCTGTCAAGTATTGTATGAATGGACTCCTCCAATCTTTGCTAATGAATACAGTGTAACTTTCCTCTCTGTCTGCTACAAGCTGGCAGACCTCGCATTGGGTTTAGACTTGATCTGCATCCTTACCCATACTTGGCTAATAAAAACCTGCCTTTTGGAATCTGCGGTAAAGATTGACTTCTCCATAGAATTTGCAGGTCTTTAATAATGTACCTCCTTCAACTTTCTTTGGGACTCTTCCTGTCCCATGCATCTTGTCAGGACCCTACCTGGCGTGCTGTGATACAATTCTCCTCTTACTAAGGCGTAGTTTGTTAAAGCCTTTAATTCTGCTATGTCTTCTTCCTTCGTCAAAGCTTCCTTTATAAGAATCCTCCAATATTCTTTGCATTGTTTCTCTTGGAACCTTTCCTTTAGCATCTCAACAATAGACTCCTTCCTTTTGCTAACTTCTATCCAGGTGCTTTTCCTTTAAAAATCATCTGCGAGCCTAACACAGCCAACGCATCCGCATATTGATTCTCATTCCTTCAGGTGTGCTCTATCTTAAAAGTAGAAAACTTTTCTTCCATCTTTTAGGTCATTGCTTTGTACAAGGCTAAGCTGGGTTCCTTTAAGGAGAAGCTTCCCTTGGCCTGGCAGACCACCAGGTTCAAATCACCCATCACTTTTAAATGTTCGATCCTTATTTCAAAGGCCGTGGCTTGCTAGGTTAGATAGGCCTCATATTTTACTGTATTATTTGAACAGAGGAATTCTAATTTGAATGAAAACACCACAATCTTGTCTTCTTCATGATACAAAACTACTCCTACTCCTCCTGATTAGGTGGTAGAAGACCCATCAAACTTCATCACCCACTGCTCTCTGACTTCTTCTGCCACGGCTACCTCCCCTAGGACCTCATCGTCCAACGGGAATTCTTATTCTCCTGGAAATTGTGCCAACAAGTTTGCTATAGGCTGGCTCTTCACTGCTTTGGTTATTCCCTCTTTTGGCTCATACCGTGACAATTGGAGTAACCATTGGGACATCCTTCCAGAAAGAATTGGCAACCGTAATAAGGCTTTGATTACATAGGACTTAGTCATCAGCCATACCTCATAGGCTAGGAAATAATGGCGTAGCCTTTGTGAAACATATACTATGACTAAGCATGCTCTTTCTGCTCTTAGGCAGCGAGTCTCTGCGTCCTTCAGGGCATGGCTGATGTAATAAACTGGTTGCTTCATGCCACTTCCATCCTCTTAGGCAATTAACGCGCCTATAGCATACAAGTTGGTGGCTAAGTAGAGCAACAATGCCTTTTTACGGATTAGGGCATGCACAGTAGGAAGGTTCATCATAATCTATTGTAGCCTTTTGAAGACCATCTGTTGTGCTTCTCCCCACTCAAAGCTTTGTCCATTATTGAGCAATCTGGTGAAGGCCGAAGTAATTGATGCTAAACTAGGGATGAATCTCCGAATGTATGAGACTTTTCTCAAGAAACTCTTCAACTCTTTCACTATGGTCGACAGTTTCATGGTTGCTATGGTCGTAACTTTGGCTGGGTCCACATTTATCCCTCTGCTATGAACCAAGAAACCTAGAAATTTCCCAGAGAATACCCCAAATGCACACTTGAAGGGATTCATTCTCAGCTTAAAAGCTCTACATCTTTCAAATACCCTTCTCAATATTTTGACATGCTCTTCTCGCTTTTTTGACTTCACGACTATGTCATTTACATAGTCCTCCAATTCTTGGTGCATCATGTTATGGAATATAGCCGTCATCGTCTGTTGGTAAGTTGTGCCTGCGTTTTTCAACCCAAAAGGCATTACAGTATAGTAGAAGTTGCCTATAAGTGTTCTTAAAGCAGTTTTCTTTGCATCTTTTAGCGCCATTTTGATCTGATTATAACAGCTGAATTTGTTCATGAATAAAAACATGGTGTTCCCTATCGTAGAATTTATCAGCAAGTCCATGTTTGGCAATAGGAATTCATCCTTTGGGCAGACTCTGTTGAGATTTCTGAAGTCTACGTAACACCTTACTTGCCCATTCTTCTTCTTTACTAGCATTATGTTGGATAACCATCACAGGTGTTGGATGGGCTTAATGAAGCATACGGTTAAAAAAAATTTCACCTCCTTAACTATCTGTTCCTTTATCTCAGTGTAGAAAATCCTGGCAGGCTGGGCTACTGACTTGGCCCTGGGGTCCACATTCAATGCGTGCACCACTAGCCCAGGATCAAATCCTGGCATTTCGCGATAATCCCATGCGAAGACATCTTTGAACTCTTTTAGCAACAATATCAATTGTGATTTCTCCTTTTCTGACAGTCTTGAACTAATTGAGATGGATCTTGGAACCTGTAGATTAGACCCCAGGTTAATTTCCTCTAATTGTTATTCTATTATAACTTGTACATCTTTTTTGTCTGGGGCCCGCTTACATATCACATGTGGACCCCGTGTACCTTTATAGTTGTATATAATCCTGCCACCAACGCCTCGAACCTGACACATTATGGTGTGTCATTTGACTCCATAGTGAGTGCTTCCTTCATTTTCTTCTTCTGCAATAACAGCCTCCTCAAATCAGGTTTTGGATCACTTTGGATGTCCTTCCACCTAGGTACGAAGGCACCTCGTGGTTTCGATACTGAGCTCTCCCTAGATGGTGCCCATTGGTTGTAGAACATAGTTTCTATTAAGTGAGCTTCTGCCTACTCAAATGGTGATGGATTTGCTGCTATGCGTATCATTCTGCCATTCAACCTTCCCTTCACACTCTGATGATAGGTGGACGAGACTAATCGGTGCTTATGTAACCATAGTCTTCCTAGAAGCATATGGTACGAGACTTCTGTTTTTACCACATGGAAGTGGCCTAGGGAGGCTATTGGACCCATCTTCAGCCATAGCTGAATGTGGCCTAGGGTGTTCTCGCCTTTTCCCTCGAATCCTATCACTTCCATTAGGCATCCCTGAATCTTCTTCTCCGAAATTCCTGCTGCTTGGAAAGTACTTAGTGGGATAAGATTTACAGAAATGCCTGTATCCACCAAAGCTCTCTTGATGAGAGTCTGATTTATAGATGCTACCAAGTAAAGGGGCCTCTTGTGATTTGAGTACCCCACTTTCATATCCTCATCACTAAAAGTGATCTCACTTGACTCCTGCAGGAGAGCTCTGTCACTTGCGACTTCAGCTATTAGACATTCTATCCCTGCCCCAGAGGCAATGCTTACCAGGGCTTTTGTAGCTATCATTCGTTCTTTCATTGTAAGTCCTAATTGGTCGAACAAATTCTTGAACTTGGAGCTCTTCTATAAGGTGGTAATTGTTGTGGCAGGTAGGGCTGGACTCTCTTCTTCATCCTCCCCTGGATCTGCATAAATCACAACTACTACTACACCCTTCCCTTTGTGGTTTGAGTATGGGTTTCTTTGAACTTCCGGCTGGGACATCTCTAGAGTCCATTCTTTAATTCTATGGAGCGCCTAACATTTGGCGGTAGGATGTTACACTTAGTTGTGTACGCGACAGAAGCATGGGTCCCTCTATTCTTCATTTATGGGCTTTCTGAATACCTAATTGGGCTTTAAAACTCCGTCTGCTATCCACTTATCTAGGAGCACATCTAGCTCATTTGGAGTGCATGGTAGTGGTGGAGGGGTATCATATTCCCTCCCATCAGCTTTCCTCTTTCTTTCACCAATGGATACTGTCATAGCTTGTGGAGCGTTTCTTTTGTCCGAGCTTGGCTTCACTGACTGAGCTGTCTTTCTGGCCTTCTGCAACAACTGTGGCAATTGGGAGATTTCCAAGTTTTCCAAGATGGCTCTGTACTCCTTGATCATATTTGTCGAACACATTTCCACCAATGTTTTTTCTTTACAATGATCATAGCAATCAAGTGCTATGTCTCTAAATCTTTTGGTATATTCCATTAAATCCTCATCATTTCTTTGCTTGGTTGCTTGTAAGGTTGCAAGTGTTACTGTTTCCTCCCCATGGAAGTATTTAATGCAAAATGCATCCATCATGTCATCCCAAGTTGGGATTGGTCCTGGCTTTAGACCGATGTACCAAGCATACACACGGTCACATAGTGATTTAGAAAATTGCCAAAGACATAAGTCCTCGTCTATCGCATAAGGGCCAAGAGTATCAATAAACTTGCTTACATGCTTGACAGCACTTCTGTTCCTACCATCATACTGTGCAAAGACTCGAGGTTCATACCTCTTGAGGTATGGTTTGCTGAGTATCCTTAATAAGTAAAGAGGTCTTCGTGCATAGAATCTCTCCTTAGGCACCCTGGCCCTCTTTTGCTCCAGGAGAGCTACTACTTCAACCATAGTGATGAAACGTTGTTCTGCATTCTGCGGAGCACCTCCAACTAGTGTCTCCTCTTTGTCAGCTACATGCTCCGGGTCATGCTAGTTCCCTTTTTCCATTGTCTTGAATGTTTTCCGCTGACAGATTTCTTCCATCATTTGTTGCTACGAGTGTTGTAATGATTGCAACACCTCAATAAAAACGTTAGCATCATTAGTGGGGATCCTTGGTTGCAGTTGGGGTTCAGCTCCCATTATGTTGATACCTTCTGCTTGGTTAGGCTGTTGTTGATGAGGCATTGTTGGCCTCGACTCTGCCTGCGAGAGCATGACACTCATATTTCGTGTTGTTCTAGATTTTGGGGGCATTGCTTACGAGGGCTTTTGTCCTTTATCCTTGCCTGTTTCCTGACACCCTAGTGGAGTCACCAATTTAAATATAGTGGGCCTTTTTGAGATGTTGGGTTGAGCTGCCTCCTATGGCACTGAGGCCCAAGTGTTCTGGGTAGGAAAGTTAGGACCGGTTCAATTACAATTCACCTTGGTCCGGCTTATGCACAAACTAGGCCCCTTTTTGTTGAAACTTTGATCACATGCCCATGGCAGGCGTAGCAGTTTCAAGAGAGTTACGGCAGGTAGATACAATGGGACAATAATAAATGTAATGCACTTACTGTTAAACGAACCGAAACTATTGCAAAAGAGTTATGGCAGATAAATATATTAAAATAAGTAAAAGAACAATGTAGTAGTAGGGAACATGTGACAAGTGAAATTGCAAAGACAAGAAAGGGAAAAAAAATACGATAAGTAATAAAATCAAAGAATGAAAAGGTTAGTCTGCCATGTTCAGTTGTGTTATGGGGCTAATATCAAGGAGAGAACCACTTCCTCAATGTGGGTAACCTTGCAAGAGGATCTTGTTGTAGAAATTATCAACTTTGAGGGAACGGGCCTGAATGGCTTGTGCCTAAACAAATCCTTTGTCCTTAATAGAGGGTAGGCTTTTAAAGAGAGAGAGAGGATTAGCTTATTGGAACATAACTGCCATTCCACACTCTCTATTTCTCTTCCTAACCCTCTGCTTCTTCTTTTTTCTTTTTTTTTTCTTTTCTCTCTCTCTCTCTCTCTCTCTCTCTCTCTCTCTCTCTCTCTCTCTCTCTATTCCTTTTTACTTTGATTTTTCTCCCACTCTTTTCTTTCTTTCTTAGTGCTTACTCGTGTAGTGTGATGGTGGCACTGTAATTTTCTCCTAATGGTTGCTAATATTTCGATCCCCTAATTATGCATGGTAAGGACCCTTTATATACTGCCTGCCGTGATTGGTTTTTACCATTTTAGACTTTAACTACGTTTGTTTGGATTAGGGTGTCCTTCCCGACCATCCACTAGTTTGTCAGTTGCCCAGCCACCATCACTTACCTATGCTAGTTATGCCACTTCCTATTACCAGACAAAGAAGATTGTTTTGTTTGCTTGTTCACCGTGGCATTCTTATCCACCACAGTATGGGTATTCTCTCTTGCTATCCCTCATGGCACACACTTAGTGGTTTCAACTTATCTTTCCTTCTTTTGGGTGGTATGTCATCCCAACAAGACATCTCCCCCAAAAGAATCTGAGCGGGAACCCCAGAATAGGCTTTCGCTTCTCTCCACCACCAGACCATACCCTCTCTTATCTCTGACCCATGACTCACCACTCATGTATTGGTTGGGTACAAGTTGTAGTGCCTAGGCCTTGCGCGTACTCTACTTCCGTGTACGTCAAAAGTTTGTCCGCTACTCATGTGTTTACCATGGTCTGGAGGTTCATCTGTGCATTCTACCACTCATCCTTGACCTCTTATGGCATGAATTATTTTCTGATTTTTCATTCTTTATTGGCTTGTTCCTTTTAAGGGCTATTGTGGGTTTTCCTTTTTTTAGCCCATTCTTTGCTTCTTACATAATCTTGCTGCCATTCCTGTCATGCTGCTTTGCTATTCCTACTGTGGTATTATTTGACCCATGCTTGTTGGGCCTCTTTTGGGTCTGCTGCATGTTCTTCTCTTAATTGGTTATAGTGGCCCAGTGTGGCCATTGGATTTATACTCATGCTACTTTGGGCTTTCTTGACCCATTACATTACTTGTGGGCTTCTTTGGCCCATTTCTTTCACCTTAGGCATCCTCGGCCCATTTTCTAGTTCTGCATTTCCATGGACTTCTACTAACTCTTTTGGGCTTCCCTAGCTCAATTACAATATCCTTCATCCTTGGGATTCATGGGCTTCCACCAACCCCTTACTTTCTTTATTCATTACTTCGGGCATGCCATGACCCACTCTTACCTTTCTACATCACATAATGTCCATAAATTTACTATTCTTTTTCTAGGCTCCTCTAGGCCCATTTACTTTCCTCAAGACCCATTTATTTACTTTATGGGCCTATGATCCATTGTTCCTGCCATTCGGGGTTAATGGTTTTTTTTATCAATCCATTAACTTTTTTTCTACCCATATTATTGGGCTTTTTCCTACTATTGGGCTTCCAAAATGAGCATTAACAAATTGCATATTCTTTATATTCTTAACAAATATGTCAAATTTTTTACAAATTGGATGTTATTTAAATTACGACCCATAAACTTATTATTTATGTATATTTTTAGATTACAAAAATTTGAAATTTAAACATTTTATGGATGACATATCTATTGATTTTTTATTTTTTATTTTTTGAAATTTTGTTTGCATGGATCGATAATATAAGAAGAAAATGTAATCCAATAGTAGATTTGTTTAAATTCACATACAATAAAAGGTATTGAGTGGAATTGAGTGAAGTTGTTGCCAAGTTTTATCATAAAAAAATATGATACACCCTAATTTATTTATTTATTTATTTTTTTGGGTGAAGAGATTTAACATGATTTTAATGGAGATTTTAATTATAGAATTGAATTTAAATTAAGTTAAAAATATATACAAGAATAATGACTTATAAAATTGTGAGACTCCAAAAGCTTAGTAGAATATTACTTTCATGTTTGTGTGGTTTAATTAGTACTACAATTTCCTAAATATATATATATATATATATATATTAGAAGGTCATTAAAAAGTCAAACATCTTCCATTTTATATAGAATATAGATGCATATCTAAATCATTATTTTTATATTTGGTAACACATCTACATATATATATATATATATATATATATATATTAATAGGTAAAGCTTATAACTTTTTTTAAAAGAAGGAAAAAAAAAGGGTAAAGCTTATAGAAAATTCAATTAGATTTTACAATTGAAGTCCAATTTTGCACATATGTGTCATAAATTATTTATTTTTAGAGAGTTTTATTTCTTAATTTTGAAGTCAAATATGAGACCATATCATAAATATCCAATTCAAGTGAGTTATTGCCAACCAAAACCAAAGAATTTAAAATTAATAAACAATAAAAAATAAAAATAAAATGAACAATTTATATTTTCTACGTAATAATATTCTTACAAGACTTTTTAAAAAGTTATATATATATATCAATAATATTTAAATTATATAAATGTAAGAATTATACTATATATTTGAATCTTTATCTTTTAAGTATATTATAATGATAATGTTTACATCATGTTAGGATTTATATTATCTCAAGTATTATTTAAAAGGTAATTCAAACGTTGTTTATTTGTTGATAAACATTCAGACATTGTTTAATTTCTATTCATGAGTTGATACAAATAATTCTAAGGTTGACATGATAAAAGAATTTGTATAACCCTGAGATAACTTATTTTATTCCATTGAAGTTGATTTTCAGGGACTACCTGGCCGTCTCCTTTTCTTGCGGCAGGTAATCCTCACGTATCGTGTACCCTTAATCAATGTTAAACAAAGAAAAACCAATAAACCCAGCTGTGAAATTTGGACACTTTACTAACATTTTTGCTATATAACCATGAAGGCCATGGTGGCTTTTCATCACTGAATCCCTGCAGCTACTTCTGCCTAGCTAGCTCTCCCCTTGTTTTGCTGAACAGCTTGAGATTAATTTCTACTAAAACAATGAAGGTTGAAGTGGAAGTTATCTCCAAGGACTCCATCAAACCCGATTTTCCAACCCCTGAACACCTCCGCCATTACAAACTCTCTTGCATTGACCAAATTACACCCAAAATTTTCATGCCTTTCGTTCTCTTTTACCCGAAAGATGGCACTGCCAATTATAGCAATCTAGAGCGCCATGACGTGATTAAGAAATCATTGTCAGAGACCTTAACACGATTCTATCCTCTAGCAGGACGGGTTAAGGAAAATCTTTACGTTGATTGCAACGATGAGGGCGTTCACTATGTTGAAGCCGAGTCCAATTGCAAACTTTCTGAGTTTCTTGAGGATCTGTCACCTGCTGAGGACAACAAATTCCTTCCATTTGAGCTGGATGATGTCAATGATCTTGCTTTAGCTGTTCAAGTCACCACCTTCAACTGTGGTGGCATGGTGCTCGGTCTGCTCTTTGCTCACAAGGTTTCCGATGCTTCCTCGTTCTTCTTGTTCCTCAACAGTTGGGCTGCTATTGCTCGTGGTTGTGGCGATGACATACCGCCTCCACAATTTGATTCTGCCAAGTTCTTTCCACCTGAGACTTTACCTAGCTTTGGTGCAAGTAGAGGGACGGGAAAGAACAAGATTATGATAAAAAGATTTGTCTTTGATGGAACAGCCATAGCGGCTTTTAGAGCCAAATACAACACAGACAACAAGAACATTGAATACCCACGTACAACTCGCGTGGAGGCCTTATCAACTTTCATATGGAGTCGTTTCCTTGCTGCAACTCAACAAGAGAAAGACCCCAATAAGATTTACGCAGTATTTCACATCGCGAACCTGCGCACGAGGATGGATCCCCCTCTTTCAGAATATAACTTCGGAAACATGGGCTTGCCTACAGCCTCCGCAGTCCCCTGGGACAGCGAGGATGGGTTTTACAGTGTGATTACTCCAGTAAGAGATGCCATAAAGAAAGTTAACAAGAACTATGTGAAAAATCTCCTAGAGAATGGTGGGCATATGGATTTTATAAAGGAGCACAGGCAAAAGCTCATCAGAGGGGAGGTGGTCTCCTTGGCCTTCACAAGTTTGTGCAGGTTTCCAGTATATGAAGCTGATTTTGGGTGGGGGAAGCCTGCATGGGTTGGCTCGGCAAAATTGTTGTACAAGAATCTAGTTACTTTCTTCGACACCAAAGCAGGGAATGGAATAGAGGTATGGATCAACTTAGACGAGGAAGACATGGCTAAATTTGAAGTTGACAATGAGCTTCTGGCTTATGTTTCATCAGCAAAAGTTTCTGCATGAATGGATTGGGTAATAATCACCGTCATGGCCTAAATGGCTTATTAAGTTATTATCTCGTTGTCTTTAAAAGAAACATGACTATTCAAATAAAGTGTTAAGAATTATTTCCATAGGTTTACTTTTCATTTATGTCATCAAAAGTTTCTGCATGAACGGATTGGGTGATAATCACCGTCATGGCCTAAATGGCTTATTAAGTTATTATCTCGTTGTCTTTAAAAGAAAGATGACTATTCAAATAAAGTGTTAAATATTATTTCCGTAGGTTTACTTTTCATTTATATTTAGATGTAGTTATAACTTATATATTTTATTAGAAGTAGTGTAACTTAGTTTCAATCCCTATGTAGGACAAATGGTGGGATACATAAGATTCAAAATTATATAGAATGGTAACAAGAGGAGAAATATAAAATAAGGACATGTGTAATAGATATGGAAAAAAACTAAAACCTAGAAATACCTAGACTAGAATATATATTTATAATTATTAAAAAGGTTCAAAATTATGTCATGCATTTCAAAGTCAATGCTCACAAATAATAATTCTTAGATACTCTTAAAGTATAGAGAATTGTGCTTTCTCTTTTTATATTCATGGTAGAATTTACTCATTAAATTTATAATAGGATCCACCATAAATGTAAGAGAAATGAACACAATTTCTTTGTACTTTAAGAGTGCGCAAGAATTTCTACTCACAAAAGTAGAATGTGGAATTGTTGTTCAAAACAGATATTGGTTGGGAATGGAGTATTGGAGTTGATCATTGAAGTAGGTGGAGTGATTAATTAATTTTTGAGCAATAATCTCTTGGGTGACATATCTTAATGTAATAGACTTAACGGTATGGTAGCTTGCCCCGTGATGATATTGGCAATGTACATTAGGGTTGTAACTTCTTGGCGAGGGATTTGGTATAGACCTTGTCTCTAATAGGCTCCATTGAGCCTTAAGCTTATTAAAAGCCTGACTCAAACACATATGTAACTCATCAAAATCTAATTGAGATCTAGGATGGATAGTTAAAGAGTGTTGAGGATCAATGGCATTGACTTTGATCATCCCCGTTGGTGGTGTGCGCTGTCGATTCTCTTAGTTGTAAGGTTCTCTCTGTCCTTCAACATATGCCTATTATGTCTTTGCTACAACTCTAACTTTATAATGACTTCGTCTTTGTGATGATTACGGTTTGTCATGTGACCTTTGATGAAGTTCTCCTATTTTGAAATGATATTGGATATTTGTTTATTAATATTGCTTACAAAAAATTATGTAGATTTATGATGTTATTTTAAGAAGTTAAATTTATGCTACATTGTTTCATTAATTCTATATATATTTTCACAAAGAAAATGATGACTATAGAACTTTAATTATGACAATTGCCAAATTATACATGTTTGCAAAATGTTCATTTGTATGAATCTTGCATTTTTTGTAATCCTATTATTTATATTATTTACAGAGTTTTAACTCACTCCTTTTATTTATCCAATTTTTTCAGATCAATTAGCCCTTCCTTAGACATATAACTTCATTTATTAGTTGTGATTGGAGTACTACTCACTTCTTTTATATTATTGCCTGTTTTGTAAAACATTGATTATCATGAAACTCGTATTTCCTCACTCCTATTATTTATGCTTACTAAGCTATGTATCATTTCTTTTTAACTAAAGTTTTTTAAAGTAGGCAACAACTCTCTTTTGAAATGACTTTTGTCGCTCACAGTGGTTAGACAACTACTCTCGGAGAATGGACTTTTGCAATTGTAAACCTTATGTGTGTGAGATACAGATTCTGCTAGTAGGGATTCCACATCCTAGAGGACATTGGTTTGTAAGTGATTATGGATGGCCTTTATCCCTTTTTTAGAAGAAGATGTTGATAGGAACTATTATACAGACCTCCGTGTTTTCTTATTTATTAGAGCATTATACTTTAGTTGTAGCCCGTAGTCCCTACAACTATACTCCTTAGAGGACATGTAGCGTAAATTAGAAGCAGGTGTTGATAGTAACCATGTTAGGGTTACAGCCCGTAGTCTCTAATATTGTTCTTAGAGCTCTGACCCTTTTTTTTTTTTTTTTTTTTTTTTGCGGAATATTTGAGGGTTTAATCATTTATTAGGACATATGTGGTTCACTTGTTAAGAACATATGTCATTCTTTTATGCAATTGGCTAATTCTTTAACAAAACGCATTTTACTTGTACTTGGATAGATCTAGGATGTGTTGAACTACTTCAAGAAACCGTGTTTCAAGATCAAGTGTTGAAGCATTCAAGTCTATTCAAGAAAATAAGCTGAAAGAGCAAAGTTACTAAAGCTCGACAGCTAGCATGTGTCGAGATTTAAGGAAACTGTTTTGCCCGTGGCTCGATAACTATCTCGACAGATGCTCGACAGCTTCTATCTATCGAGGTTTATAAAATCAAAATTTCTAATCTAATTTCTTGGAATCCGTGGATGTGTCTTTGGACCTTCTTTTCTCCTAACCCTAGACATATAAAATGATTGTTTTAAGGGCTGTCAAAGTGTACACAAGTTGCACAAGCATTATGCAAACTCTGTTCAAGCAAATTGTGACCGGAGACAATGTTTTTCCCTAGTTTATCTTTTCTGAAGAAGTTGTTGTATATGTGCACCTTTGGGTTTTGTGACCAAACATTTTCTTGGTCTTTACTGTGGATGAAATGAAGAACTTTGCAGTCAACAAACTTTCTCTAGTTTATGATTGAAGTCGCATACTAGGATCTGTGCAATTGGTTAGTCACGTACTTAGGCGCCATGCATCAAAAGAGGAAATTGTCACTATAGAACAATTCCAATTGAGTATTGGGGTAAGGGTTCAACTGTAGGTTGGTAAGGTACTTAGGATTCCTTTACATGTAACCGCTTATTGTGATAATAGTGGAGTTTCGGGAGTGGTGACTTGAAAATCACCTGATGAGGTTTTTACCGTCAAGTTTTTCTCATTCGTAAACAAATCACCGTGTTATTTATTTTCCGCTGCATAATTAGTTTATTGGAGATTTGTTTGTGCTACCACGCGTTTGCATGTTAAATTGACTAATTAATAACTTAGCTAATTAATTAATTAATTTAATCACAAGGGGTCAATACGTTTTTGGCCTATCATCATTAATGTACAATTCTTGTGAACCAAAGTAGATACTTGAATTTTTTGGAAAATAAAAAAATTACATGGGCTTTTGGTTTTTGGTTACCTTATACACCAAACCTTCTTCCTTGGTCAACTAATTAAACAGTCCCTACCCACTACACTACATGATATTGAGTATCAGTAATTGCTTTGATGACAATCGTTAAACTATATATATATATATATATATATATTCTATACACACATCATAAAAACATGTTAAAACGTGTGGCTGAAATACATGGGCAATTTACAACAAAGGGGTGTTGACCCAAACTTGCATTTAAGTTTGAGCTGGCTTTTCCCTGTTGCTTTGCTAGCTTTGAATCCCATTTCAATATAACCAATATTTTTTAGATTTTCTGGGTGAATGAGATGAACATGTTTGTCATGCCGAAGAAAGCGGTCCCTAGTCCAAATCTTAATCATATGTAATAAAATAAATAAATAAATAAATAAAAATCTGACTAAAAAAATCAATGGAAATTGATTATAAAAACAAAATAACGCGAACACAAAAGTTCTAGGAAAGATAAAGAGACTGCAAAATTGTTATTACTGTAATGTTCATCACCCTCGGAAGACTAAGATCGAGCTTTAAGTGTAAGCTCTTCCCTTCTTGAGTACTTCTCTCATAAGTTTTCCCGTTGTACTTTATCCCATTTCAAATAAGGATAATTACTAGTGTACACAGTACACGCAAGTCAAAGTCACAATTTACCCTAATGTTCTATATGTACACTAGAGTGTGTGTCAAGGGAGAGTGGGGGGCTTAAGAAATTTTTTTAAGGATGGTCATTAAAAAACTTTAAATTATACAAAATTTAATAAAATAGAACTTCATATATTGACAATAAAATTAAAAAAAAAAAAAAAAACACAAATGTATTAAGTTTTAAAATTTCCTTGTATGAGTTTTCATATGCAAGCTACACCTTTTTCAAATTTTAGTAAATAAAAATTTTATTTTTCCTTAAAAGGGCCTAATATCTTGTTAAGGGACCAAAATTTAATTTTGTTAGGTCTAAAAAGGTATAGGCTTGTCACCATTTTTTTATAGGATAGCAAATCTTAAACTTTTTAAAATTTATATGTACTTTTATATATATATATATATATATATATATTTTCGGGGTCATCATGGTCCTCTGGGACAGAGTTAGGTGGGGACCCAAGGGGGCCTAGGCCTCCCTTGGGTACAAAAACTTTTTCATTTATAGTTATTATATGTTTAATTTTTGCAAGTGAGCCCCCTTCCAAAACCTTAAGTCTTCCTTCTCCTCAATAAGTTTAGCTAGCTTCATCCAAATAGCAATTATCCAACCTAAAAACTTAATAAAAATAATAAAAACTGAGAGTTCAAATAGCATTAAAAACAGTATGAACGTTTAGACCCCAAATAACAAATTACCAATTCAAGCATTATATCATACAATGTATGTGCGGAAAATAATAACAAGCTTATAACAAAATTAATAAACAAACTAAACCATAAATAATCACAAACACAATAGTAATTAAATGGTAAAGATAAAAGGAAGAGAGATGCAAATACAAGGACAACACACGATGTGTTATTGAAGAGGAAACCGAAGCCCTCAGCGTAAAACCTCTCCACCGCCCTCCAAGCAGTCAATAATCCATTAGAAAATGTAGTTGAGATACATGAACAGCAATAGACCCTCCAAGCCTAATCTACCTAGGTACCTAAGCCCTCCAAGCTTCTTGTTCCAACGAGGTTGCGCTGAACCTTTTTTCTTTTCTAACTTACTAGATTTTGCTATAAACCATAGTATCAACCAATAATCATTGGTCTCTTCCAAACTGCTTCCCTTAGCACCAAAAGAACCTTCTCACAGTCGTGGATATGGTGAGAAAATGATTTGGTCAAAGACCTCTCAATGATGTATCAATGGAGAGGAAGAGAGTAGAGGAATTTGAAGAGTCTCTTAGGTGAAGATTATGAATGAGGCAATCTTGTTTTTTCCTAGGGTTTCTCTCTCAAAATTCTCTATGAAAGCTCTCTACATTTCATGGGAATGAGGGGTATTTATACTAGGGTGAGAATGGAATGTGAAACGTCAGGTTTTTCAAAACAATGTGTTCTGGCGACTTAACCTCGCAACTGGGTTAAGTCGCGAGTTCAAACTGCGAGTTAACGGCCTGACCAACCTGGGACTTTTGTCCTGTAATGCAACAACTGGCGTGACTCTTCAGCTTTTTGCATGCTTGGCACATGTGCAACTTCTGGCAACTTGCAAGCCGCGAGCCACCCGCGAGATCGAGTTGCGAGTCCCTGTTTCTTTGTACAATCTTGAGCATTTCTTCACACTCTCTCACTCACTACCCTTACAAGATTCTCACCTAAATACAGGATTACTAAATGCTAAAATACAAGCAAATTTGGCACGGAATAAAGCCAGCAAGATGGTTGATTAAATTCAACCTTACAATCTCCCCCTTTGTCTATTCTATGACAAAACCCTAAAACAAACTCTAGACATAATGTGTGAGTTGAGAACAGTTGGAAAACTCACTTACACTTAACTCTAGAATCTGTGAAGTTCTTGAACCATAAAACCAAAACATCTCCTGAAGCACAATAACACAATAAGTTCATTGTATGCAGAAAACTTGTAATGCATATGGAACAAGCGTAATGTGATCAAGCAAAATGGAATAAAGTAATAAACCATAACTTGACTAAACAAGCAATCATTGTAAGATAGTGACCACAATGCTCATTCTCACTTGGAATGAACATCAGGACATTCAAATCGATAAGCACAAAGCAAAACACTTGAATGACCAACACTTAACCAATGCACAATACACGAAGTATATGCATTTAGGAATAAAATCCTACAAGGACACAAGAGTAAGAGTACTTAAGGAAAATGCATAACATTTAGCTTGAAGTACAAGCCAACAAAGCATAAAGGCTGCATAAGCATGGTACAGACCATAAAAACCTACAAAATAGCATAGAAACAAATCCTAAAAGTTTAGAAAAACAACATGGGTACAAAACTTAAACTAAGAATCTTAAAAACCTACAAAGGTAACAGGTATAAACACAGTAAATAAAATAATGAATAAACAAAACAAAGTTAATATAAAATTGAAAGTAAATAGAATCCTTCTTGCTGAAATCTCCTTCTTTGATCCAGTTGTTTCTCCCCCTATCACTGTACTCCTCCTCCCAACATTATCTCCCCCTTTTTGTCATGGAATAGATAGTCTGCATCATCTTCTAGCTTTCTTTGAATTTGATCCAATTGAGTTTGGATAGAGGTGAACTTCTATCGAACGTTGAGATGGTGCAAGATAGATGAAAGGCTAGATATCTTGGCACTCAACTCGTTGACAGATTTCACAATGTTGTCTAGTTGCTCATCAGATGTGGAGGTGCTAGACCGCAAACCACTGTGAGAGGCTGAAGGCTCTGTTTTGATTCCCTTCTGACTATGACCAATGCTGGCATTGTACGTACTAATGTTGATTGGTGCCAATTTTGTGCAGGGAGATTCATCTAGTGAAGGATGAATACCTTTGAGCTTTAGAATCCTAGAAATAAGGCAGCAAAACGGAATGCATATCCGTGATTCAGTTCGAAGAATCGTTTTGCGTAAGACATGAAAGATGTGTGCACAGATGTTAATTTCAACATCAAAGATCAGATCGTGAAGAAATAGGGCACGACCAAGGTTCATGTACCCAGTGCTAGATAATGGGTACAAGTTGTGAAATATGATGATTGTAAGCACCCTCAATTTCGGAGGAAGAGAGGAAACACTGATTGAGTTCCCATTTGATGAGAAGTCCAAGTCTTTTCCAAGAGCATCCCGGAGTAAGTCCTCGTCTGGACATAAATCATCATAAACCGGTAATTGTTTAAACATCAGTCAATTGATGTGAAAAATCTCAGCTAGATATGCTGGAGAGACTGAGAAACTCTTTCGTCTAACCCGGCATTTAAGTTATTCGCCTTCAACAACTGCATTGGCATAAAACTCTTTGACCAAGTCCTCATATGCGTCATCAATATCAGAAAGAAGGTAATTCCAATCTTTGTGAGCAAACCATTGAGGAATGTCAGTGTCAAAAAGGGAAGGTTGATCCACGACCCTTTCAAGTAACGATGTAGCATTTTTGAAAACATTTTCATGATTCTAAAAGGCAGCATAGGATCTGAATTTGTTGGGATCGAACACTCCAGATGATGAGCGAGTCGTTTTTGCTCTAGGTGAGAGTTCATCAACATCAATGACATGTTCCTTCCCTTTGTTGTTTCCCCCTTTTACAACTGCTTTCTTGAATGGAGACATTTTCGCACTCATCTCAAATTCTTTCTTCATCTCCTCAGAAAATTCTACAGCCCGATCATCGATTGTAGCTCCAAATACTATGTCATCAACATATACTTGAGCCACTAGAAGGTAATCTTCATCATTTTTAACGAACAAAGTTCGATTAGCATAACCTCTTTTGAATCCTCTCTCCAGGAGATAATGGGTAAGCCGATCATACCAAGCTTGAGGGGCTTATTTTAAGCCATAGAGGGCTTTCTTCAATCTCAACACATGATCAAGAAAGTGAGGATCCTCAAAGCCTTTAGGTTGTTCAACAAACACTTCTTTATTCAGATATCCATTTAGAAATGCACATTTTACATCCATTTGGTAGAGTTTAAAGTTCATGGTGCATGCGATGGACATAAGAATTCGAATAGACTCAAGTCTTGCCACTGGAGCGAAGGATTCATTAAAATCTACTCCTTTTACTTGAGTGTATCCTTATGCCACCGACCGAGATTTATTCATGATTATCTCTCCATCTTCATCTGTCTTGTTTTTGAATATCTATTTAGTGCCGATGACATGAACATTTTCAAGCCTAGGAGCAAGTTCCCATACATTATTTCTCATAAATTGATTTAGCTCTTCATGCATTGATTCTACCCAATTTTCATCCTGGAGAGCTTCTTCTACCCTTTTTGGCTCAAATTGGGCAAGGTAGCAATGATATGTTACATGATTGGCCAGGAGAATGTTTCCTTTTCTAAGACGAAGACCTTCATCTAAAGAACCAATGATGTTGCTGTCAGGATGATTCTTAATCACTCTTGATGATGGCTTCTTGGATGTGGAGACTTCATCATTATGGGAGATGGAAGGATGAACTTCTGGAGGAGTAAGAGGACTTGATGTTCTAGACATTGATCTTGTTTCCATTCTTGTGTTCAATGGAGTTGATTCCTTTTCTGGTGTAGTTCCTTCAGCTTCTATATCAAGAGCTTCGGCCTCAACAATGGGTTCTTTGGTGTGCTGTCCTTCCCTATCGTTAACCATTTCTACTTTCGTTATAGCATCATCAATTTTCACATTGATGGACTCCATTACCGTCTAAGTTCTCTTGTTGAAGACCCTATATGCTTGGCTAATAGTAGAATACCCAAGAAATATTCCTTTATCACTTTTAGTATCAAATTTCCCAAGGTTCTCCCAATCATTTAGAATGTAGCACTTGCTTCCAAACACTCAGAAGTATTTTACTTTTGACTTCTTTCCATTCCAAATCTCATAAGTGGTCTTCTTTATTCCCACTTGGAAGAATATTCTATAACCAATGTGACATGAAGTGTTCACGGCTTCTCTCCAAAACTTTTGAGGAATTTGCTTGTTGAGTAATATCACTTTAGCCATTTCTTGAATCACTCGATTCTTCCTTTCAACCACTCAATTTTGCTGAGGAGTTTTGGGAGCTGAAAATTCCCTTTTGATTCCATTCTTTTCACAAAATGACTCAAATATTGCATTCTCAAACTCCTTTCCATGATCACTCCTTATCTTGACAATGGGGACACCTTTCTCATTTTGTAACCTCTTGTAGAGAATTTCCAATTTTTCACATGATTCTGATTTTTCTCTAAGAAATTCAACCCAAGTGTATCTTGAGAAATCATCAACAATGACCATAATGTACCTCTTTCCTCCTAAACTTTCCATTCTTATAGGCCCCATTAGATCAACATGGAGAAGCTCTAAACACCGTGAGGTAGCATTCACATTCACCTTGTGATGGCTTGCCTTTGTTTGTTTTCCCTTTTCGCATGCTCCACAAATATTCTTCTCCACCTTTCCAAACTTTGGAAGTTCCTCAACTGCTTCGAGTTTAGAAACTTTAGCTACTTGTTTGAAATTTGCATGTCCAAATCTGTGATGCCAAAGTTCTAGCATGTCAACACGGGCACTTTTACATGAAATAGGTGCTATAGGAACTGCTCCATAGTAATTATCGGTAGTCCTATTTACCTCCAAGATTTGAATCCCTTCTTCGTTAACGAATAAGCACCCCTTCTTTGAGAATTGAACAAGAAAATCTTCATCACATAGTTAAGTGATACTTAAGAGATTTGCCTTCAACCCTTTGATGTATAACACATTTTTCAATAACGGTAATCCCGGTATTTCAACAGTCCCTTTGCCGAGAACTTGAGCATGACTCCCATCACCAAATGTCACATAGTCACCAACTTTCTCTGTGAGAGTCTTAAAGACTAATTTATCTCTTGTCATGTGACGAGAACAACCACTATCAAGATACCATAAGCATGAGTTAAACACCTTCAATGAGGTGTGCACAAATAGACATGCATGAGACAAGCATTCTTGACCATGAAGCAAAAATTTATTTTCATCATTCATGCATCTGTTAGATTGAATCTTCTTTTTCAGATTATCAACTTTTTCACACAATATTCTATTTCTTCTTTTTGTACTTCTTAATCAAAGAGTTACACTCACATAGACTATTGTGTAAAATGTGATTCTTATTTTCAAAATATTTTAGCATGTTAGCAAACATCCTAGCATGTTTCTTAGTTTTTAATAACTCTAAGAGTTCATTGTTAGGACACCCTTCAAACATACTCATAGAGTCATTATCACAAACATTTAAACCACAATTCAGCATGGCCTTTTCCATAGCAACATCCATAACCAAAGGGGTCTAGGATCGCACTTGGGTATTTAAACCACAACAAGTGCACCTACTCAGATACCAATTGAGAGTTCAAATAGCGTTAAAAACACTATGAACGTTTAGACCCCCAAACAACAAATTACCAATTCAAGCATTATATCATACAATGTATGTGCGAAAAATGATAACAAGCTTATAACAAAATTGATAAACAAACTAAACCATAAATAATCACAAACACAACAGTAATTAAATGGTAAAGATAAAGGGAAGAGAGATGCAAACACAAGGACAACACACGATGTGTTATCAAAGAGGAAACCGAAGACCTCGGCGTAAAACCTCTCTGCCGCCCTCTAAGCAGTCAATAATCCACTAAAAAATGTAGTTGGGTACATAAACAACAATAGACCCTCCAAGCCTAATCTACCCAGTTACCTAAGCCCTCCGAGCTTCTTGCTCTAACGAGGTTACACCGAACTTTTTTCTTTTCTAGCTTACTAGATTCCGCTATGAACCATAGCATCAACCAATAATCATTGGTCCCTTCCAAACTGCATCCCTTAGCACCAAAAGAACCTTCTCGTAGTCATGGGTATGGTGAGAAAAAGATTTGGTCAAGAACCTCTCAAGGATGTATCAATGGAGAGGAAGAGAGTAGAGGAATTTGAAGAGTCTTTTAGGTGAAGATTGTGAATGAGGTAATCTTGCTTTTCTCTAGGGTTTCTCTCTCAAAATTCTCTCTGGAAGCTCTCTACATTTCGTGGGAATGAGGGGTATTTATACTAGGGTGAGAATGGAATGTGAAACGTCAGGTTTTTCAAAACAGGGTGTTCTGGCGACTTGACCTCGCGACTGGGTTGAGTCGTGAGTTCAAGCCGCGAGCTAACGGCCTGGCTAGCCTGGGACTATTGTCCTGTAGTGTAACAGCTGGCGTGACTCTTCAGCTTCTGGCATGCTTGACACCTGTGCAACTTCTGGCAACTTGCAAGCCACGAGCCACCCGCAAGATCCAGTCGCGAGTCCCTATTTCTTTGCACAATCTTCAACATTTCTTCACACTCTCTCACTCACTACCCTTACAAGAGGCCCACCTAAATACAAGGTTACTAAATGCTAAAATACAAGCAAATTTGGCACGGAATAAAGCCAACAAGATGGTTGATTAAATTTAACCTTACAAAAACATTCACAATAATGATTGTATTTTAGCCCAAAAAAAAAAAAAAGCTACTTTACCACCAAAGAACCAAAAAATCATGTGTTATTGGAGAAGTTAAAGTTAAATTTTTTGCAAATACAGTAAACTAGTATAAATACTAGTCGACTATAGCAAATTGTTAAAAATAAAATGAAATATTTTATTAAGATTATATACAAGTTCTCTCTCTTCCTTTATTTTTTTAATGAGTTGTTTATATTATTTTAGATGTAGTGATTAAAAAAAAAAATAGAACATTTGATATTGGACGTATTGTAAAGTAAGGAGATAAAATAGATAAAGTAATTTTTTGAGGTGCTAAAAACTAAAATTTTTAGTGAATGCTCTAATTTCAACCAAAAAAAAAAAAAAAAAAAACCTAGCTAGCCTAGTATTAAAAAAATATATATTATTTTGTTTTTGTTTTTGTCTTTGTTAGTAAATGATTGTATCTTAATGTATTTAAAAACAACGATTTTGAGTATTTATAATTTTTTAATACTATATAGATGTCAGTTTGGAGTTTTTTTTTTTTTTTTTTTTTTTCCTTTATAGTTTGGCCCCTGCTAACTTAAAATCCTAGGTCCGTCTCTGGTGATCCTATGACCACCCTACCTTCAATGTGGAGTCATCGTTGGTGTGTATAATAGACACCACTCTTCAAACAGTATGTCAAAACAAAAATTTAATACCGCGGTTTATATATATTAGGGCTGTCCATGGGTCGGTCCGGGTCAAGTTTGTGCCCAACCCGGAACTGACCCGCCAGAATTGAGTGGGAAAAAAAATACACCTGCCACCAACCAACTGGACTAATTGGGTTGGGCAGTTTAGACTATCAATGGGTGGCAGGCAGGTCGGTCGGAGTCAAGATAGTGAGAAAACAATGGAAAAAGTACAGATCCGGCGAAAATCTCATCAGATTCTATAAGATTTCACTAGATCCGACGAAAATATCACCAGATTTGATGAGATTTCTCCAGATCCGGTCAAAATCTCACTAGATCTAAGGGAAATAGTGTCGAAATCTGAAAAACTATCACTAGAATCTCGATTTTTTTCGTCGGATTCTAGACAATTTTGGCTAGAATCCAGAAATTTTGGCTGGGATATGGAAATTTTCGCTAGAATCTGGAAATCTTTCAGTTGGTTTAGGTTTTAGGGGAGGAAAACTAAAACCGACCCACCGGAATCGTTTCTTGTGGTGAAGACCCACCGCCGACCCGTCGGAGTAGTCGGGTCGGCTAGTTTTGGGTCGGATTTGGTTTGTTCTTTGGGTGGGTCGGGTAATCGGATGAATCTAAACAGCCCTAATATATATATATATATATATGAGATGGGTTCAAATTTTAGAGTTACACATTTTTTAAGTAGATCCAACGGTTAAAAAAAGACTATAATTATTATAAATATTTTGATTAGAATCTAATTAATTACCCTCATTTATTACCTTCTAAACCTATCTCTAAACCAGAAAAAAAAAGTTTGACTTATGACTCTCTCTCTCTCTCATTTACGTTTCTCTCTCTCTCTCTCTGTTTCTCTCTCTACATTTTTCTCTCTCTTTCTCCTCCACCACCTCCACAGGTTGCTAGCAGAAGGAAAAAAAATTAAAAAAAAAAAAACAAAAACAAAAATGGCGTACAAAGATTATAAAGCATACAAGTAGCAATTGAAGAAGGTTCACACATGTTGCTCCGTTGTAGAGCCCATGGACATTTTCATAAAAGACAAGTATAGCATCATACAAAGCTTAAGAAAACATTTGATGAGAATCATAAAAAAATTAAAGCAAGTTGTCGGAGAGAGAGAGAGAGAGAGAGAGAAACGTAAATGAGAGAGAGAGAGTTAGAAGTCAAACTTTTTTTGGATTTAGAAATAGGTTTAGAAGGTAATAAATGAAGGTAATTAATTAGATTCTAATCAGAATATTTGTAATAATTATAGTATTTTTTTAACCGTTGGATCTACTTAAATCCAATGGTTTAAAAAATATGTAACTCTTTAGAGTTACACCAGGTGTAACTTGAACTCCTCTCTCTCTCTCTCTCTCTCTATATATATATATATATAGTTCGTACTTTTGATATTTGATGTCTTTATCAATGATGATTCAAAATATATATATCAATGGCTTGCATGAAGATCCAAATCTCATGCAATTTGGCGACCGTCTCATACCATAATTGCCATGGATTTTGCAAACGGATTTATAAATGATGGAGCTATAATAAAATTTCCACTTGCATTCCCAAACACTTGGCAATACCCTCTAATAATCATTGTTGAGACTATTTGTTGGTTTAGACCCCTCAATGCAAATTGTTTAATCTAATATATTAGCCAAGTAGTTACTGAGGCTAATTATTCAGAACTAAATTAAACAATAATAAATCATATCATGCAAAGCAACAAAAAATAAAGAACACCACGATATGATTACCTAAGAAAACTAATGAAACCAACAGTTTCAAGTTAAAAACTTGGGAGGATTTCACCTAATTATCCTCAAGGTAAAACAAACCCACTATAGAGAATTGAAATTTTTACAATTAGATTTAACCATAAATCTATTGCTACTTCCAGTAGTAACTTACTGACACGACTACGTGCAAGCTCCAAATCCACGAACTCATTCTCTCTGGATTTGTAGCACACAAGCACTCACGCTTGCGACTTTGAGATCCCATTCAAAGGTTTCAAATCACGGCTTGTTGATCTATGCAGCAACTAGATTCCACCAGCACTTTATTATAGATCTTGTTCTAGTAGATGCTTGTAGAGTTAGAAAGTACAAAACCTATCAGATCTCATAGGAGTAACTCACAAGTCTTCCAAGAGTCTTCAAAACCTGGCTAGGGTTTTCCTTTTTTACGTAGGAGTGTTAGACTAAAACCATAAACGTTTTTGCGGGTTTGGGCCTATTTAAAATTCTGCAGAAATTATTTTTCTACGATTTTCGATTGATCAAGCTTCACCATTCAACTGGTCGAGCTTCATAGAAAAATAAACATTTTTCCTACAATTTGTACATTCTTGAGTTTTGAACTGTACAGCTTTGAGCAATGTCTAACACCTATTCTAGACATGTTTTTGTTCTCGGGTTGCCAACACATACAAGTTGAAATTCTAAACATTTAATCCTAAATCTTTTTCTAAACATTTAATCCTAAATCTTTAGAACCTAACAATCTTCCCCTTTGACAATCCGTGACAAAACACACTTAAAAATATTTGCTCACTCAAGAATTAGCCTAACTTACACATTGTTGCCCAAATACAATTCCATCACAATCCACTAAGTATTAGTTGCTAGAATAGGTAGCAGATGAGAAAGAATTAACCTGTAAATTCCTGAAACACTTAAAACAAACCAATAATGAATGTGTGGAAATTATAGTATAAATCCAAAATATAAAAACTGAACTTGAATTCACAAAACATAAGTGATAGACAAAATATCAAATAAATAAACATCAAATAAACTATCATAGTCAATAAACCAACAAAGTTTGTGAAACAAGTATAATAAAAATAACATCAATGAGAAAAAAATATACATAAAAAGCTCTCATCAACAAAATAACTAAACTACTCAACTACTCCCCCTAAATACAAAATCTCTCTACTCTCCCCCTAAGTACAAGAACCTATCATAAATCCTACTCCCCCTTTTTTGTTACGCATTGCCAAAGGCAACCATCAAAATTCAAAGGGTGGAGGAGGTGGAAAAACACTCCTATACTCAGCAAAATATGCTCTCAAGGCAACTATCCATGAGCTGCCTAAGTGGTCATGAACGTCTCCATCATGGCATGGAGTGAGAGAGGAGGAGCAATAATAGGATCAGTAGTATCATCAACAGCAGGATCCACAACAGCAATAGGATCCATAGGTATCACCTCAGTAGTAGGTTGATCACCAGAGGTAAGAGCAGCAGTAAATGCTTAATCTCTTGGTCTCTTTGAAGTCCTAGTGCTTGGATTAGAACTCTTCATTTGAGCCTGTTGCTGTCTAACAAAGGTGGCTTCTATAGGGGTAGTAATATGTACTAACTCAAGGGAATGAAAACTGTCTAATCCTAAAAAGTGTAAAACCTTATAGATAAAGACTGGAAAGGACAAACTGTGTAACTTAGATTTACTTCTATACATGTACCCATCTATGATAAAGGCATACAAAAAAGCACATCTATCTAAAGGGATAGTGTGAATGTGAGAAATAGCAAAGATGTTATGACAAGTTATCCTAAAGAAAAGATAGTTAACCTCAATTGACTAACTTAAGTTTATTCTTGGTTTAGATCCCCAAGAGATTGATTTGCCACAAAGTAAAGACATCACATCATCAAGAGGAGGAGACTTAGTGTATGGGAAAGTAGGTCTACAAACTAGAGGGACACCTAGAGCTTCAAAAACTACACGCTCAATTATCTTATACTCTTTGCCTTTAATCCAGGAAGTCAAATAATGACCACTAGTAACCTCAGAATATACAAAGAGACTCAAGTAGAATTTTCTGATCATTGTAGTAGGAGGGGGATAAGAAACTTCACACAAAGGACCCCAGTTCCTAGACACTAGATTCCTACAGATGGAAGGATCTAACTCATCTAGAACTAATTGTCTTTCCCCCCAAATAGACCTATACTTAGTCAAAGTCTCAAAAAATTTCTCAGTTTTGGCTGTAGGAAACCTAACCTATCAACCAGAGCAAAAGAGGATGAGGATCCCGTGTTCCTATTGGCTTTGGTTTTAAACTTTCTACCAACCTTAAGAGCCATGACTAATGTACAAAAAAAGAAAAAGAAAAAAAAGAACAAAAGAACAAAAACAAAAACCAAGGGCTAACTACAACAGATAGAGTTAGAACACAAAATAACACGAAATTTTAAAAACTATATGATGCATGATGCAAGGACACATATGATGCATGATCTAATGCACAAAAAACAGTTCAATTTTATCTCAATTTTGAAAACTGACCAAGATTATTAGAAATTAAGCATAATCCCCAATTTTGAAACCCTAATTTTCCAAAAATCCTTATATTGACCAATTGAACAACACATCAAGTATAAAACATGTTATAATTACTCAATTAAAAAATATCATAAGCCAATTTTACTCAATTTCATCCAAATGAACGAAATCCCCAAATTCCTCAAGAACACATGAACCCTAATTTCGAATTTTTGTAGAAATCATGAAAATTTTGAAATCAAAGCATGTTAATCATGTTTATATGATGTGTGAACAAAAACCCACCCAACAATTTGGATCAAAACAATCAAAATCATCAAAAACCCTAAAATCCTTTTGGTTTGAAATTTTGAAATTTTTTTGATGAAAAGCTTGAATGCATGTAATATAAACAAAAAAGAAGGGGTAAAAGAGTCTTACCAGATGTTTAGGAGAAAAACCTTTGAAGCTTTGACTCAAAAAAAGATTAAAAAAAAAAATTGACTAAGAGGAATCGAGAGAGGGATTGAAAAGGAAGACAAAAGAATGAAGAACAAGGTTCATATTCCTCTTATTTCATTTTAAAAAATGATTTTCAATTGATCGGGAGGAATCGAGCTATGAATCAAAAATATTTTAAAAACAGGTTCGACTGATCAGAAGGAATCGAAGGAAATAATCGAGTCAACCTGAGAGTTTTAGCCTTAAAAACTTAATTTTCGATCGGTTGAAAAACAGGTTCGATCGATCGAGTCTTGAAAAATCAGAAACTTTTGAAAACTTGGAAATTTTTTGCAGAAACATTTTTAAAACCAATTTTTATGATATGAAATGCATGTCAATGATTCCAAATGTTTTCAAAAACTCTTTCCTTCCAATCAAATCAACTTTTATCAAGATTCAAAAAATTTCCTCACAAAATTTTTACCCCAAAACCCTATAAAGTACTAGACATTTCAAGAATCATAATTTTGGATGGCCACAAAAATTAACACACTATCACATATACAAAGTTTAACAAAGATTTGCTTATGGTGTGAGCAACTAATAAGTGAATGAGATATACAAAAGGTGATTTATATATAGAAATTGAACACAATTTCTACATGATCAACACATAAGTTTGAAAGTGACTATCACCTAAAGAGTTACATTATATAATTCTCACATCTCCTAAAAAAACACGCTTGCAATCATGTAAAAACAAATTTTTTTTTTAATTCTTTTTCTTTTGATGCCTTTTTTTTTTTTTTTTTTTTTTGCTTTTCTTTTTCTTTTGAATAATGTTTTTATTTTTCTTTTTATTTTCACTTATTTTTACAATTAACACCTCGTTTAATCTTGCTGTGCAAGTGCTATACCTTACCGAGCATGACTTTTATAATTTGCAAATAGATGTTCATGATTGACGAGTAACAGTGGTGAGATAGTTATTTATGCTTTTCTCCTAGGATTTTTTAGTCCTTACAATCAAAAGAATGTGACTTCAAAATCAAGAATGTGACTACATAGCACAAACTAGCAAAGTGCAAAAAAATAGTTCATCAAAGCTAAACAAGGTATAAAGTCATGAAATGAAAATTTCATAGGCCAACCTCAATTACACACTTGAAGATGTGTAATACACAAACAATTTTTTTTTTTTTTGGTATTTTTTTATTTTATTAAAAAAAATCATAAACAAACCTAGAATGTAATGCAAATGCAAATCCTAATGAAAAACATTTTGGTCACAAGAGATTGAAAGAATTAGTACAAGGACCATGTCGGTAGACTTACTGAGACTAAGTCTTTTGCATCCACACCCTCTTAGATGAAAACTTGGAATTGGAGTTTCTAAATGAATTAGACCTAATTTCAGCTCCAATATTGGCATAAATGTTAAAAACCTTTACCAATTCATAAATAAGTGTCATAGGATCTTGTGCTTTTGGCACAAACACTTTTTGTTTGGTTACTTGCTTTGAAGCTTGCAACTTAAAACAATTTGGGTGTGTATGCCTAGCTCCACCATAAAAATGACAAAACCATTGAGGTTTGTGTTGTGTCTTGCTTCTAGGATGGTTGGGTTTCTTGGGTTTTCACTCACTTAGATCTACCCTAGTTCTCCTAGTAGCTTGAATTTGTTCTTTAGGTACCTTAACTTCAGGAGTAGAAATAGATGTAGTAGGAACAAACTTAGGAGGATGAACAATAGAAGTAGAAACACTCTTTACAAACCCTAGCCTTGTCTTATCAGAAAAAGATTTTGGAACATTTAACATATAATCCAGTTTAGAAGTAGAAGTCCTATCAAGTTGTTCTCTTGCAATAGATAATTCAGATTCTAAACTTTTAACTTTCTCAATCAAAGACATGTTCTCAGTCTTAACAGCGGTTATGAGTTCATTAGTATCAAACAGTTTAACCAACATATTTTTCTTTTCTTGTTCAAGAGTGTTTATCTTCTTCAAACCTATGTCAACATTCATGGCATCCTTTGTTACAATCTTGCAAAGCTTGTTGTAAGTTTCTTGCAAGTCAACATTCTCAAAAAGTTCCCCATCAGAAGGATTCTCCATAACAATTTTAGGCTCACTTTTTTCAGCAGTAGCAGTGAAAGCCATAATCTTTCCCTTATAGATGTCATATCTCATTTCAGAAGGATTCTCCACTTTCAGACTCGTGATCAAGAACTTCATTACCACTAAGGGTAACAACCATAATCTTTCCCTTATATCTAAAGTAAGTAGGACATTCTGACCTAAGGTGACCATAACCCTGACAACCAAAACACTGTTGACCTAAAGAATTGTTAAAGGGTTGAACAACCTTATCTTTTGATTTTTTAGAATTTTGATTTTTTGTTGTTTCATACTTCTTTACATTCTTAGTGTCAACATTGTTTCGATTTCTTGCCCTTCTATTATTGTTCCTAAAAAAGTTTCTAAAGTTCTTGACAAGATAAGCTATCTCTATAGAAGAGATTTCATCATCAAATCCACTATCATCTACATCATCAATAGATTTTAAAGCCATGGACTTGGATTTGTTGGTTTTAGGTAGGTCATACTCATAGGATTGTAGAGATCCTACAAGTTCATAAATAGGGATGGTGTTCACATCCTTACTTTCTCTTATAGTAGTGACTTTGAGTCTAAAATCCTCAGTTAAGGATCTAAGAATCTTCCTAACCACTTTAGATTGATCATATACTTCACCCAAATTAAAAGCAAAGTTCACTATGTCATTTAGTTTGGCATAGAACTCATCAAAAATCTCATTATCAAACATCTTGATACTTTCAAACCTGGACGTCAATTGCTGCAGCTTATTAATTTTTACTACCTTAGTGCCTTCATGCACCTCTTACAAAATATTCCAGGCAATATGAGCAACCTCTACATTAGAGATCCTTTTAAATTCTTCCATAGAAACAACATTGAATATAGCATTCATAACCTTGCTATTAAAGCTTGTTGCTTCCTTCTATGCAGTGTTCCACTCACTAATAGCAGTGGTAGGTCTCTCCCAACCATTCTCAACAAAGAGCCATACTCTCTCATTTAGAGATTTCAAGAAGGTTTTCATCTAACCTTCCAGTAAGCATGGTTATTCCCATCAAAATGGGGAGGAATCACAAGAGAGTGACCATGTTCTATGATAGCAAGGCTCAAGGATCAACTCAAGGTAAACTACTCAAACAAGAGCTAACCTACTCTGATGCCACTTGTTTGTTGGTTTAGACCCCTGAATGCAGATTGTTTAACCTAATATATTAGCCAAGTAATTACTTAGGTTAATTATTCAGATCTAGGTTAAACAAGAATAAATCATATAATACAAAGCAACAGAAAATAAAGAACACCACAATATGATGATCTAGGAAAACCAATGAAGCCAACAGTTTCAAGGTAAAAATCTAGGGAGGATTTGACCTAACTATCCTCAAGATAAAACAAATCCACTATAGAGAATCGAAGTTTTTACAATTAGATTTAACCGTAAATCTATTGCTACTTCCAGTAGTAACTTACTGATACGACCATGTGTAAGCTTCGAGACCATGAACTTATTCTCTCTTGGATTTGCAGCACACAAGCACCCACACTTGTGACTTTGAGATTCCACTCCAAGGTTTCAGATCATGGCTTGTTGATCTATGCAACAACTAGATTCCACTAGCACTTGATTTTAGTTCTTCTTCCGGTAAATGCTTGTAGAGTTAGAAGTATAAAACCTCTTAGATCTCACGGGAGTAACTCACTAGTCTTCCAAGAGTCTTCAAAACCTGGCTAGGGTTTTCCTTTTATACGTAGGAGTGTTAGACTAAAACTCTAAACATTTTCACAGGCTTTGGTTTGTTTAAAATTCTGCAAAAATTATTTTTCTGCGATTTTCGATCGATCGAGCTTCACCATTCGATCAGTCGAGCTTCACAGAAAAATAAACATTTTTCTTACAGTCTGTACATTCTTGAGTTTTGACCTATACAATTTTGAGCAATGTCTAACACCTATTCTAGGCATGTTTCTGTTCTCGAGTTGCCAACACATACAAGTTGAAATTATAGACATTTAATCCTAAATATTTAGAACATAATAGAAACATAGAATACAACAGCAACTTTAGAGACATCAGAAACAACAGCAACTTTGGAGACATCAGAAACATCAGCGACTTTCGAAATCATGTAGCCAGATGGATGTGAAATTAATCTATTATAAGCTATGAATATATTCATTTCACCACTTTTCCTAAAAAAAAAAAAAAAAAAAAAAACTATATATGCCAGCCAAGCATGTTGGATTTCCATCATCCAATGCCAATAGCCTCACTTCAATTACTAGATAAATCTCATTTACTAAACAAGCTTGAAATTAATTTGCTACGAAAACAATGAAGGCTGATGCTAAAATTGTCTACCAGGAAACTATCAAACCAGCTTCTCTAAACATAATTGCCATGGATTATGCAATTGAATTTATGAATGATGGGGCTACAATTAAATTTTCACTTGCATTCCCAAACATTACACTTCTCCATTCTCAGGATAAATCCAGTTCCTTATAGCATTGTTGGACTAGTTTACCATCATTCATTTGGCAATACCCACGTATCCTTTATCCTAATATAATCATTGTAGAGACATCAGAAACGTCAACAACTTTCGAAATTATGCAGCCAGACGGATGTGAAATTAATCTATTATAATTTATGGATTTGTTGACTCTTTCTCTGCAGAACCTCCATATAACTATATATGCCGGCCATGCATGTTGGATTTCCATTGTCCAATGCTAATAGCTTCACTAAATTACTAGATAAAACTCGTTTAGTTAAGCTTGAAATTAATTTCCTATGAATACAATAAAGGTTGATACTGAAATTATCTCATAGCTGTAAGGTTGAAATTTATCAACCATCTTGTTGGCTTTATTCCGTACCAATTTGCTTGTAATTTAGCACTTAGTAACCCTGTATTTAGGTGAGATTCATGTAAGGGTAGTGTGTGAAGAGAGTGTGAAGAATTGCTCATCTTTGTGCAAAGAAGCAGAGACTCGCGGCTAGGACTCGCGACTGACTCGCGGCTTGCAAGCCGCCAAATGCTGTGTATGTGAGAAGCATGCAAGAAGGTGAAGGATCACGCCAGCTGTCGCACTACAGGACAAAAGTCTCAGGCTAGCCAGGCCATTACCTTGCGACTTGGACAAGCCGCGAGGCCAAGCCGCCAACTTACCCTGTTTGGCAAAAACTAACTCTTCGTATTCCAAACACACACCACTATATATAGACCCTTATACCCACGAAATCAAGAGAGTTTCGAGAGAGAATTTTGTGAGAGAAACCCTAGAGAAAAACAAGATTGCCTCATCCCCAATCTTCACTAAGAGACTCTACAAATTCCTCTACTCTCTTCCTTTCCATTGATACATCCTTAAGAGGTTATTGATCAAATCCTTTTCTCATCACACCCACGTCTGTAAGAAGGTACATTTGGTGCTAAGGGAAGCAGTTTGGAAGGAACCAATGAATATTAGTTGATGCTATGGTGTATAGTGGAATCCGATAAGCTAAAGAAGAAATAAGTTCAACACAACCTCGTTGGACCAAGAAGCTTGGAGGGCTTAGGTACACTGGGTATATTAGGCTTGGAGGGTCTTCTGTTGTCCATGTATCCCAACTACATTCTTTAGTGGATTATTTACCGCTTGGAGGGCAGCAGAAAGGTTTTACGCCGAGGGCTTTGGTTTCCTCTTCGATAACACATCGCGTGTTATCCTTGTGTTTGCATCTCTCTTCTTTTATCTTTGCCTTTCATTTTCTACTATGGATGTGATTATAATTGGCCTAGATTGTTTATCAATTCTGTGTTTGGCTTATGTTCATATTCCGCACATTAATTGTATGATTATAAGCTTGAATTGATAATTTGTAATCTGGGGTCTAAACGCTCAAGGGTGTTTTATACACATATTGAACTTTCAATTGGTATCAAAGTGGATGCACTCTTTGTGGTTTGATTATTTGACTGCGATCCTAGACCCCTTGACTATGGATGCTGCTGTGAAAAAGGTCTTGTTTGTTGGGATTAGTACCCTTAAATCCTATTGTATGATGCTATGTATGATATTATGTATGACATTATGTATGACTTAATATTGTAATTAATAAAGTTGTTTTGTTATTACTTAAAATAATGGTAACATGAATATTTGGACATTATCATTTAGTCCATGAGATGCATAGTATGTGATTTATGTGATTTAGTCACAGAAGATAGAAATCACAAGTTCTTTGTAAATTCAGAATTTTAGTTCATAGTCGGTGATCAAATTGGGCATTTCATCTGCGAAGACTATAACATATCAACTAAGATGATTTGTCTTGATCATGGAAGTGGAGACTTTTAGTTGATGTGTTAATATGTTTTAAGAGTTAAGACATATTGAACTGGACCGCTGTGAGATTTATTATTCTCCTAACGACTGTCAATTGAATAATAAATCTCATGACTTATATTTGCATGAACTCTTAATCTTGAGAGAATAATGGACCTAATCATGAAGTTAGATTGCTTTGATATATCAAGAGTGAGATCTAAAGTAACGGTTAAAACCTCAGTATGTTGGGTAGCCACATTTCGTGTTGATGGAACATATATTCTCAAGATGGAATTCATAGTCTCTTAACAGAGATATAAAATATTCCTTTGAGATAAATTTAATGGGTTTAGTTATTCAGAGAGTTAGGCCTAACCATTTTGGTAAGAAATTACAAAAGTATATATTTATGAAATTGGATTTCATAAATATATAATGAATAAGTTAAAAGGATTAAACCGGGTAATCAAGGATTAAGATGTAGTAATTTACAAAGTGGCAGTCTACATTCATGACTTTGTATTACTACGAATATTTTATGAAGGGGTTGCATGTATAATAAAGTCTTGGAATATAATTAATTAAAAAGGCCTAGAGTGCAACTATATTTATATAGTAGTATTAAATACAATTAATGGTAACTTTGGTCTTGTCAAGAATTGACAGAAATCCAAGATATAGTGCCAACCATGTGACATACAACAGTTATCTTGCTCAATTTGAACTCAAAAAGGTAGAAGAAGCTCTAAAAGATGAGAATTGGGTAGAGTCTATACACCAGGAGCTACATTAATTTGTTAGAAATGATGTCTGGGAATTGGTTCCAAGGCCTGAAGATACACATGTGATCGACACCAAGTGAATTTTTAAGAACAAAACAGATGAAGATGGTGAAGTTGTTCGAAATAAGTCTAGATTGGTGGCTCAGGGGTATACTCAAGTGGAAGGCATAGATTTCGATAAATCGTTTGCTTCGGTAGCAAAACTAGAGTCCATTCGAATTCTCTTGTCCATAGCATGCATCATGGATTTCAAGTTGTATCAAATGGATGTGAAGAGTGCCTTCTTAAATGGTTTTCTAAATGAAGAAGTCTTTGTTGAGCAACCAAAGGGGTTTGAAAATCCTCACTTTCCGGGTCATGTACTAAGACTGATGAAAGCTTTATATGGGTTGAAGGAAGCACCAAGAGCATGGTATGATCGTCTCACCACTTACCTATTGGACCGTGGGTTCAAAAGAGGTCAAGCAGATCAAACATTGTTTGTTAAAAGGGATGAAAAATCCGTCCTTGTCACTCAAGTGTACGTGAATGATATTGTTTTTGGAGCCACAATTGATCAATTAGCTCATGAATTTTCGGAAGAAATGAGAAGGGAATTTGAAATGAGCATGGTGGGAGAGTTGAACTAATTCCTAAGGCTTCAAGTGAAACAATGAAAAGATGGAATATTCATTTCTCAAGAGAAGTATGCCAAAAATCTTGTCAAAAGATTTTGCCTAGATTCTAAGAAACATACTTCTACTCCCATGAGCTCCTCTGCAAAACTAAGCATAGATGCAACTGGTGTTGACGTCGATCCAACACTTTATCGTAGTATGATTGGCAGTCTTCTTTATCTCACAGTAAGTAGACCAGATATTGCATTCAGTATCGGGGAATGTGCACAGTTCCAAGCTGCTCCTAAAGAATACCACTTAACAGCAGTAAAGCAAATCATTCGCTATGTCAATGGCACGTTTGACTAGACTTGTGCCTATATACAAAAGATTCGAATGAGTGTTTGGTGGGATATTCAAATGCTGACTAGACAGGGTGCATTGATGATAGGAAAAGCACATCTGGTGGGTGCTTCTATCTTGGAAATAACTTGGTTTCATGGATGAGAAAAAAACAAAATTCAGTATCCCTTTCAACGGCCGAAGCTGAATACATTGCAGCTGGGAGTTGTTATGCACAATTGTTATGGATGAAAAAGCTAGTGCATGGTTATGGAATTTCTCAAGACACTATGTGTGTGTTTTGTGATAACACTAGTGCCATAAACTTGTCAAAGAATCCAGTTCAGCACTCCAAATCAAAGCATATCGAGATCCATTATCACTTCATTTGGGACTTGGTAGAGGATAAGATAGTTTGTCTAGAGTTCATAAATACTGACAATCAAAAGGCAGACATATTCACCAAACCTCTTGATGGCCCGAGGTTTGAATCCTTACGTAAGACCATTGGTGTTAGTATCATTCCTTGAACTCTATCTTCCATAAAATCTCTTTGTGTTTTATTTGCATTGTGTTTCTTATTTTTGTCATCCCTAATTTTGTTAGTTTTTCTTTGTTGTTCTGTTTTTTATCAATCTTTTCTTCTTCTGTGTCAAAAATCCAAAAATAAATAAAAAGTGGAAAATCTAGAAAGTTTAATCAACTTTGTTGAGTGTTGTCTCAAAGCATGTTTTGCCTTGTACCTTTGTACTAATGGCTTTGTGCATTTAACGAGCTTCGCTTGTCCCTTATGCACTCATATCATTGTGGAAGAAATTCTGAAATCTATGTAATTGTTATAAATAGATCTTCAACCTTGTCATGAATGATTAGTGAATGGTTTTGTTGATCTTGAGACATGCATAGACTTGTGCCTATATATCTTCCCACTTTTATTTTTACTGCTTTCAATTAATTGCTCACCAAATGTAAATCTCCAAATGAAAAGAGATATTGAGCTGCAAAAGCCTGTCGCATATACTAGTATTTGACTAGGAAAAAGGGAAAGCGACCAGAATAAAATGTTTGATGCCCATAAAACTAAAGGCTAACTCATCAATTTGAAATCTTAAAAATTTCAGGCATCTATCTCACAATGAGATATGTTGATTCAAAATGATCAAATGATATGATGTATATGGAGCCAAATGAAAAGCTTTAAAGAAATGTACTCAAGTTTATGTGGGAGGTCTTATATGCACATTTCTATAATTGAGATGGGTCACATTATCTAGTACTAGTTGTGTATACCTTGATTGAATCGATCATTGAAGCTTCACATTAGACTAAGGACTATCTCATTTTTGATATTCACACACAGCACACAAGTTTATGTTCAATGAATGCCATATTCATTTGTGTGATTGTACTTGTTTAAATGTGTTTTCACAAGCTCAATCTTTGTTGATCAAACAAAAAAAGATCTTTAAGTGTTTTAGTTTGTTTTTGAAAAGTATTTTGTTTTTACAAAAATGTCAAAATTTTCAAAAACAGTGTTGCCTTGTTTTGGCGACTCAGTCGCGGGTAGATCTAGTCGCATGCCCCAGTCGCGAGCTCACTCAGAGATTTTTCATGGCTCACTGGCGAGTCAAGGTTGCAGTCGCGAAATACTTAGAAAATTTTTCAAAACTTGAGTTTTTGTGATTTTTGTGGCTTAGTGTGGTGACTTGTTCGCGGGTGGAAGATCCAGTCGCGAGGGGTACACAGAGATTTTTGCGGCTCCCTTGGCAACTATCTCGCGGGTAGACCTTTCAGTCACGAAAAACACTTAGAGAAATTTTTCAAGTTTATTACCTTCACAGTGTTTTGTGGCTTACCCTAACGACTGATTGGCGACTTAATTCAGTCGGGAAAAACATGTGTTTTGCGTTTTATGGACAGTTTTTAAAAATTATTTTTCAGTTTTCCCACGTCCTTTTGTAACTGTTCATTGTCTTCCCCATTTCACCCTTACAGACACTCTGAGTATTTCTTCGAAAATCCTCCATTTCTGCATCACTTCTTCTCAAATCTTCAACAAAATGGTATGGGTTTTTCCTGCTTTCTCTTCATGCCTACTGATTTGTTCATTATTGTCGTGATTTTTGTGTTGATATTGTGGTTTGTGATTTATCATGATTCGAACATGGGTTTCTGTTTTTATGTTTTAGTGTATGTTTGTGATGATTTTTATACTGATCTTCTCTATCTTGGGTACTTATTGTGGTTTTAGTTGTATTCACAAACTCATTGTCATGGTTTGAACCTAAATCTCAAGTGTTTAGGGTTTTCTTCATCATCCATGGTGTGGATCGGACACATTGCTAATACTGTTTGTGTCTTGTTTGGTTTCTCTTGTTTGTGATAACCATGTTGCAGAGTCAAAATGTCTCCTTTCAAGAGATTAGCTGTGAAAGGAGGTAGTAGCAAAGGGAAGGAACATGTCATTGAAATTGATGATTTCTTTCCTAGACCAAAAAGGACTCGTTCCCCATCAGGTGTGTTTGATCCTAACAAGTTCTGATCGTATGCTGCTTTTCAGACTCATGAAAACTATTTCAGAAATGCTACTCCATTCATTGAAAGGGTCGTTGATCAGCAATCTCTTTTTGACACCGACATCCCTCAATGGTTTACTCACAAGGATTGGAATTATCTTCTCTCTGACCTTGATAATGCATATGAGAATTTTGTAAAAGAATTTTATGGCAATGCAATTGTTGAAGGAGACGAACTTAAGTGTTGGGGAAAGTTTCACGGTCTCTCCCACATACCTGGCAGAGATTCTTCACACAACCGACCAATACTTGGAAACTCACCGGTGTATGATGATTTATATCCAGATGAGGACTTACTTTGGGAAGTTCTTGGAAAAGATTTGGAATTTTCTTCAAATGGCAACTCAGTCAGTGTTTCATCTCTTCCTCTAAAATTGAGGGTGCTTACGATCGTCATGTTTCACAACCTGTACCCCCTATCCAGCACAGGATATATGAACCTCGGGCGTGCATTGTTCCTTCATAATCTGATCTCTGATGTAGAGATAGACATTTGTGCCCATATCTTTCATTTTCTTCACAAAACTGTTCTACAAACTGAGTCAAGGATATGCATACCTTTCTGCTATCTCATTTCAAGGATTTTAAAGCTTAAAGGAATCCATCCTTCAGAAAATGAATTTCCCTGCTCAAAACTAAGTCCAATCAACATGCACACATTCAACGCTAGCATTGGTCATAGTAAGAAGGGAACCAAGACAGAATCTTCAGTGTCCCATAGTGGTTCACGCTCATTCCCCGTCGACGAGAAGCTAGACTCTATTGTAGCATCTGTCCATAAGCTGAGTTTAAAGATGTCCGGACTTTCATTCATCTTGCACCACCTCAACATTCGATGGGATATGAAATTCACCTCTATCCAAGCCCAATTGGATCAAATCCAAAGAAAGCTAGAAGATGATGAGAACTAGCTATTCCTTGACAAAAAGGAGGAGATGTTGTTGGCAGGGGGAGTTCAATGAAAGGGGGAGATTCCAGCAAATAGGCTTCTGTTTATCGCTTTTGTCTAACTTTAGCATATTTATGTTTTCATGTTATATTTTTCAGTACTTTATTTTTACTTTGTGAGTTTATGTGTTTGTACCTAGTACCTTTGTAGGTTTTTAAGGTTTCTGTTTATGGTTTGTGCCCATATTGCTTTTGTAAGCTTTGAGGGTTTGTTTCTATGCACCATGTAGGCTCTGTGGTTTGGACCTTGTTTTATGTAGCTTGTGTGCTTTGCTAAATCAATACTTATAACTAAGTGTTATGCTTTTCCTTCTAAGTACTGTCACTCTTATGCCCTTGTAGGATTTTTCCTAGATGCATATACTTCTTGTACTGTGCATTGGTTGAGTGTTGGTTATTCAAGTGATTTGCCTTGTCAACTTGAATGTCCAGATGTTCATTCCAAGTGTGAATGAGCATTGTGACCACTTGTTTATAGTGATTGCTTGTTTTCATCTTACCATGGTTTATTGCTTTATTCCATTGTGCTTGATCGCATTGTGCTTGCTCTATATGCGTTACAAGTTTTCTGCATACAATGAACTTATTGTGTTATTGTGTTTCAGGAGTTCTTGTTCTTATAGTTTAAAAGCTTCACAGATTCTAGAGTTAGGTGTGAGTGAGTTTTCCAACTGCTCCCAACTCACGTGTTAAGTCTAAAGTTTGTTTTAGGGTTTTGTCACGGAATAGCCAAAGAGGGAGATTGTAAGGTTGAAATTCATCAACCATCTTGTTGGCTTTATTCCGTGCTTATTTGCTTGTAATTTAGCACTTAGTAACCTTGTATTTAGGTGAGATTCATGTAAGGGTAGTGTGTGAAGAGAGTGTGAAGAATTGCTCATCTTTGTGCAAAGAAGCAGAGACTCGCAGCTAGGACATGTGACTGACTCGCGGCTTGTAAGCCGCCAAATACTGTGTATGTGAGAAGCATGCGGGAAGGTGAAGGGTCATGCCAGCTGTCGCACTACAGGACAAAAGTCTTAGGCTGACCAGGCCGTTACCTCACGACTTGGACAAGCCCTGAGGCCAAGCCGCCAACTTACCCTGTTTGGCAAAAACTAACTCTTCGTATTCCAAACACATACCACTATATATAGACCCTTATACCCATGAAATCAAGAAAGCTTCCAGAGAGAATACCCTAGAGAAAAACAAGATTGCCTCATCCCTAATCTTCACTAAGAGACTCTACAAATTCCTCTACTCTCTTCCTCTCTATTGATACATCCTTGAAAGGTTATTGACCAAATCCTTTTCTCATCACACCCACGTCTATAAGAAGGTATAATTGGTGCTAAGGGAAGCAGTTTGGAAGGAACTAATGAATATTGGTTGATGCTATGGTGTATTGCGGAATCCGATAAGTTAAAGAAGAAATAGGTTCGGCGCCCTCGTTGGAGCAAGAAGCTTGGAGAGCTTAGGTACACTGGGTAGATTAGGCTTGGAGGGTCTTCTATTATTCATGTATCCCAACTACATTCTTTAGTGGATTATTTATCGCTTGGAGGGCGGCAGAGAGGTTTACGCCGAGGGCTTCGGTTTCCTCTTCGATAACACATCGTGTGCTGTCCTTGTGTTTGCATCTTTCTTCCTTTATCTTTGCCTTTTATTTTCTGCTGTGGATGTGATTATAATTGGTTTAGATTTTTTATCAATTCTGTGTTTGGCTTATGTTCATGTTCCGCACATTAATTGTTTGATTATAGGCTTGAATTGATAACACATCGCGTGTTGTTCTTGTGTTTGCATCTCTCTTCCTTTATCTTTGCCTTTTATTTTCTGCTGTGGATGTGATTATAATTTGCTTAGATCTTTTATCAATTCTGCGTTTGGCTTATGTTTATGTTCCGCACATTAATTGTTTGATTATAAGCTTGAATTGATAATTTGTAATCTGGGGTCTTAACACATATTGAACTTTCAATAGCAAACTATCAAACCCGCTTCTCCAACCCCTGACCACCTCTGTCATCGATCATTACACACTGTCTGTAATTGATCAGATTACACCTCAAATATTCATGCCATTTTGTGTCTTTTATCTGCAAGATCGCCGTGCAAATCTCAGCAACTTAGAACGTTGTGGCCGGATTAAGAAATCCTTATTTGAGGTCTTAACACTATTCTACCCGCTAGCAGGATGGGTTAAGGTAAATCTTTACATTGATTGCAATGATGAGGGCGTTCTCTATGTGGAATCCAAGGCCAATTGCCAACTTTCTGAATTCCTTGAGAATCCTATCCCAGCTGAGCTCAACAAATTCCTACCCATACAGGCTTTAGCCATACAAGTAACCACCTTCAACTGTGGGAGGATGGTGATGAGATACGGAAGCATCAAGAAGCAGAACATGTCTACCTCTAGAAAATAAGAAACAAAACATATTTGCTCCTGAAAATAATCTCAAATCCACGAGGGTTCCTCAAATCCATGAGGGTTCCTTGAATCCATAAAGGTCCTTGAATTCACAAGGAAAAAGGATCTAGAATCTACTAGAGAATAGAAAGACAAAAGGCTAAATTTTATTGATTGAATAATTGTTCAAGAACGTGTATAAACTTCGGGGTCTATTTAAAGGCTCCGTAAAACTTGACAGATAAGAAAATATATTCTTAAATAACTCCTAATTAATACCAAACCATAACGGGAATCAAATTTGAACTAAAAAGCATTAAATGCAGCTAAAAACAATGAAATAATAACTCTAAACCTAAAATTACGAAAATTACAAATTAAATACCAAAATTAATAAATTACAATAATTAAATTGTAGATTCTTTCCTATATCAGACCTCTTCACTTGAAACAAATTCATTCTCGAGGTCATCTTTGAAATCTGAAATCTTCCATGCCAAGAGAACAAATACTTTGAATATTTCATCTTTCTTGTCTTCTTGATAAACTTGAAAGTCACCAACTGAGCAACTTAAACTTCTTGTCCCTTAATTTTTATGCAATTGACAATATTCGCAAAATAAGAGTCAATAATCAAATCAAATCTTTCCACCCCAATAAAATCAATAAACTTTGTTTTAGTGTCTCCCACCAAAATAATAGGAGCTTGAACGTTGCAATCAACTAACTTGACTTCATCGGGATGATTGACAACTTCCTCTATAATTTCTTCTTTAATGGTTTTTACTATCTAGACTTCAAGATCTTTCTCTATAATAGAGTGTTCATTAATCTTATCCACAATCTTGATTTCAAGTTCTTCCTCTAAAACAAGGCCTTCATCAATTTCCCCAGAAATCTCTATATTTTCTTTTTTGACTTCTACATATTCTTCAAGAACAATATTTTCTTCAACATGCAACTCTTCTTTTAATGGTGGAATATTTGGCTCTTCAAAATAATTCAAGTATGAACTTTTTGGCCAATAATAATCTTGTATTGTATATGACAAGATTTCTTCACAATCCAAAAGCTAAAATTTGATAGCAAGCATCTTTTTTATCCTTGGCCATGAACGAATTTTGTCTTTATGTTGTTAGATTCTATCAGACTGTGTTCGTTCTCACCAATGTAAGGCATACTTACTAAGTTTATACAAATCAAGTCCAACTTTTTTCTCATAACAAAAATTCTTATAGTCAAATAAATCCTCTAGATCAAGTAACCAATCAAGAAAATCTTCTTCTAAACAATAACCATTAAAACTTGCAATTATTCTATAAGGTCTATATGAAATTTGCTTATCAATAGGCTGCCCGTGAGTTATATCTCCGTTGCAATTATCCCTATTGTACCCATTCTTCAACAGTGCCATCCTAGTATAGATATTTGTGAGTGCTTGCTGTACATCACATAATACTTGCTAAGTTATTTGTTGTTGTTGTGGTGGTGGTTATCATCTTGCCAATTAGCAATCAGACCAGGGTAAGTCAAAACTCTGATACCAGTTGATGTCGTGGAACTTGAAGAAGCAAAATACGTCTACCTCTAGAAAACAAGAAACAAAACATGTTTGCCCTTGAAAATAACCTCAAATCCACGAGGGTTCTTTGAATCCACAAGGGATCTGAAATCCACCAAAGAATAGAAAGACAAAAGTCTAAATTTTATTGATTGAATAATTGTTCAAAAACATATACAGACTTAGGGTCCTATTTAAGAGCTTCGTAAAAGTTGACAGACAAAAAAATATATTCTAAAATAACTACTAATTAATATCAAATCATAACGGGAACCAAATTTGATCTAAAAAACATTAAATACACCTAAAAACAATGAAATAATTACGCTAAACCTAAAATAACAAAAATTACAAATTAAATACCAAAATTAATAAATTACAATAATTAAATTGTAGATTCTGTCCTACATCAAATGGTGATTGGTTTGATCTTTAATCACAAGGTTTCTTCTTCTTTCTCAAGAGCTGGGCTGTTATTGCTCGCGGTATTAGTGATATACAGAGTCTGTTTGGATACAACTTATTGTTGTTGAAACTGATCTAAAAAAAATTAAATACACCTAAAAACAATGAAATAATAACGCTAAACCTAAAATAACAAAAATTACAAATTAAATACCAAAATTAATAAATTACAATAATTAAATTGTAGATTTTGTCCTACATCAGATGGTGATTGGTTTGATCTTTAATCACAAGGTTTCTTCTTCTTTCTCAATAGCTGGGTTGTTATTGCTCATGGTATTAGTGATATACAAGGTCTATTTGGATACAACTTATTGTTGCTGAAACTGAAAACTGAAAATACTGTAGCAAAATAATTTTTAAATGTGTGAATAGTGCCATGGGACTCATTTTTAATGAAAAAGTTGCTGAAAAGTGTAATTTGTGGGACTTGTGAATAGTGCACGGGAGCACTGTTCACGAAAGACTTGGTCAACAACTACGGCTGGGAAAAAAGAAAAAAAAAATTAAAACGCGCTACAGTACAAAACGCAACGCCAAATTAGTCCCTGTCCAAACCGGCACACAGATACCACAATTCGAATTTGCCACGTTATTCCCACCTGAAACTTTACCAATATTTGATCCAACAAATGGAGAGCACAAAATTGTGATAAAGAGATTTGTCTTTGATGCATCTTCCATAGTCGCTTTTCAACCCAAATACAGCACAGACAACAACAACATTGCAAACCCACATCCCTCTCGTGTGGAGGTGTTATCAGCTTTCATATGGAGTCTCTACCTTGCTGCGCAACACAACCAGAATAAGACCCCAATAAGATTTACACAGTATTTCATGCAGCGGACCTACGTAAAAGTTTGGATCCTCCACTATCAGAGCAATATTTTGGAAACATGATCCTATCCACAACCTCCGTAGTCTCTTGGGACAATGAGATAGGGTTAGACGGTATTATTATTCCAGCAAGAACCATGCGAAAGAATTCCAAGATGTAAGATTGAAATTTATCAACCATCTTGTTGGCTTTATTTTATGCCAATTTGCTTGTAATTTAGCATTCAGTAACCCTGTATTTAGGTGGGATTTATGTAAGGGGAGTGTGTGAAGAGAGTGTAAAGAATTGCTCACCTTTGTGCAAAGAAGCAGAGACTCGCGGCTAGGACTCGCAATTGACTCGCGGCTTGCAAGCCGCCAAATGCTATGCACGTGAGAAGCATGCGGGAAGGTGAAGGGTCATGCCAACTATCGGACTACAGTTTAAAAGCCCCAAGCTGGCTAGGCCGTTACCTCGTGACTTGAACTTGCGACTTGGACAAAACGTGAGGCCAAGCCGCCAACCAGCCCTGTTTGGCAAAAATTGACTCTTCGTATTCCAAACAGATACTACTATATATAGACCCTTATACCCACGAAATGCAGAGAGCTTCCAGAGAGAATTTTGTGAGAGAAACTCTAGAGAAAAACAAGATTGCGTCATCCCCAATCTTCACTAAGAGACTCTTCAAATTCCTCTACTCTCTTCCTCTTCATTGATACATCCTTGAGAGGTTCTTAACCAAATCCTTTTCTCATCACACCCACGTCTGTAAGAAGGTTCATTTGATGCTAAGGAAAGTAGTTTGGAAGGGACCAACGACTATTGGTTGATGCTATGGTGTATAGTGGAATCCGATAAGCTAAAGAAGAAATAGGTTCTGCGCAACCTCGTTGGAGGAAGAAGCTTGGAGGGCTTAGGTACACTGGGTAGATTAGGCTTTGAGGGTCTTCCGCTATTCATGTATCTCAACTACATTCTTTAGTGGATTATTTACCACTTGGAGGGCGGCGGAGAAGTTTTACACCGAGGGCTTCAGTTTCATCTTCGATAACACATCGAGTGTTGTCCTTGTGTTTGCATCTCTCTTCTTTTATTTTTGCCATTTATTTTATGCTGTGGATGTGATTATATTTGGCTTAGATTTTTTATCAATTCTGTGTTTAGCTTATGTTCATGTTCCGCACATTAATTGTTTGACAATAAGCTTGAATTGATTTTTTTTTTTTTTTTTTTTTTTTTTTTTTTTTGTATTTTGGGGTCTAAACTTTCAAGAGTGTTTTACACACATATTGAACTTTCAATTGGTATCAGAGCGGGTGCACTCTTTGTGGTTTGATTACCTGAGTACGATCCTAAACCCCTTGGCTATGGATGCAGCTGCGAAAAAGGTCTTAATGAATTGTGGTTTAGATGTTTATGATAATGATTCTATGAGTATGTTTGAAGGATGCTCTAAAAATGAACTCTTAGTGTTAATTAGATCTAGGAAACATGCTAGGATGTTCGTTTACATACTGAAATACTTTGAAAATAAGAACCACATTTTACACAATAGTCTATGTGAGTCTAACTCTTTGATTGAAAAGTACAAACGAAGAAATAGAACATTGTGTGAAAACGTTGATAATCTGAAAAAGAAAATCCAATCTGGTAGAAGCATGGAAAATAAAGATGAAGTTATGTTTGATGGTCAAGAATGCTTGTCTCCTGCTTGTCTGTTTGTGCACATCGCATTGAAGGTTTTTAACTCATGCTTATGGTATCTTAACAGTAGATGTTTTCGTCATATGACAGGAGCTAAATCACTCTTTAAGACTCTTAAAGGGAAAGCTTGTGATTATATGACTTTTGGTGATGGAAGCCATGCTCAAGTTCTCGGCAAAGGGACGGTTGAAATATCAGGATTACCTCTATTGAGAGAAGTGCTATACATCAAAGGATTGAAGACAAATCTCTAAAGCATCACTCAGATCTGTGATGAAGACTTTCTTGTTCAATTCTCAAAGAAGGGGTGCATAATCATTGATGAAAAAAGAATTCAAGTCTTGGAGGGAAATAGGACTACTGATAATTGCTATATAGTAGTTCCTACGGCACCTATTTCATGTAGAAGTGCTCATGTTGATATGCTGAAACTTTGGCACCACAGGTTTGGACATGCAAATTTCAAACAAGTATCTAAAGTCTCTAAACTTAAGGCAACTAAGGGACTTCCAAAGTTTAGAAAGGTGGAGAAGACTATATGCAGAGCATGCCAAATGGGAAAACAAACAAAGGCAAGCCATCACAAGGTGAATGTGATTGCTACCTCACGGTGTTTAAAGCTTCTTCACGTTGATCTAATGAGGCCTACAAGAACTGAAAGCCTAGGAGGAAAAAGATACATTATGGTGGTAGTTGATGATTTCTCAAGGTACTCTTGGATGGAATTCCTTAGAGAGAAGTCTGAAGCATGTGATAAAATGCAAAGACTATGTAAGAGACTGCAGAATGAAAAAAGAGTTCCCATAGTCAAAATCAAAAGTGATCATGGGAAGGAATTCAAGAATGCTAAATTTGAAACTTTTTGTGAAAAGCATGGTATCAAGAAGGAATTCTCAGCTCCACAACAGAATGGGGTGGTTGAAAGAAAGAACTGGGTGATCCAAGAGATGGCAAGAGTCATGCTACTCAACAAAAACATACTATAAGGATTCTAGGCTAAAGCTGTGAACACATCATGTCACATTTGTAACAAAATCTATTTCCGAGCAGGGACAAAGAAGACGTCATATGAAATATGGAAAGAAAAGAAACCCAAGGTGAAGTATTTCAGAATATTTGGGAACACGTGTTACATTCTGAATGACAAGAAAAATCTGGGAAAATTTGATGCTAAGAGTGATGAAGGAATATTCCTAGGTTACTCCACAAATAGTTGAGCCTATAGAGTGTACAACAAGCGAACTAAGACGGTGATGGAATCAATCAATGTGGTCATAGATGACACCATATCAGAAAAGTAAATTGAGGATGATGAAAAGGGGCTCAAACTCAAAAAGAATGAGGATGATGATAATATATCCCTAAGTGATGATGGTGAGAAAGAAACACCCGGAAAGGAGTCTACACCCTCTATATTGAGAAGAGAGACTAGATCAACGCAAGAAGTCTCAAGTCCACTCACACCTCCTGAAGTTCAATCCCCAATTTCTTGTGATGAGGAATTTTCAACTTCCAAGAAATCTTCATCAAGAGTGACTCTCAATCACCCATCAAGTAATATTATTGGTGATGTAAATGAGGGACTTTGTTTGAGAAAAGGACCAAGGTATAATGCTAATCATGTGACATACAACTATTATCTTACTCAATTTGAACCCAAAAAGGTAGAAGAAGCTCTGAAAGATGAGAATTGGGTAGAGTCTATGCACTAGGAGCTACATCAATTTGTGAGAAATGATGTATGAGAATTGGTTCCTAGGCTTGAAGATACACATGTGATCGGCACCAAGTGGATATTTAAGAACAAAACAGATGAAGATGGTGAAGTTGTCTGAAATAAGTCTAGATTGGTAGCTCAGGGGTATACTTGAAAGGAAGGTATAGACTTCGATGAATCGTTTGCTTGGGTAGCAAGACTAGAGTCCATTCGAATTCTCTTGTCCATAGCATGTATCATGGATTTCAAGTTGTATTAAATAGATGTGAAGAGTGCCTTCTTAAATGGTTTTCTAAATGAAGAAATCTTTGTTGAGCAACCAAAGGGATTTGAAGATCCTCACTTTTCGGGTCATGTGCTAAGACTGAAGAAAGCTTTGTATAGGTTGAAGCAAGTACCAAGAGCATGGTATGATCGTCTCACCACTTACCGATTGGATTGTGGGTTCAAAAAAGGTCAAGCAGATCAAACATTGTTTATTAAACAGGATGAGAAATCCCTCCTTGTCACTCAAGTGTACGTGGATGATATTATTTTTGGAGCCCCAATTGATCAACTAGCTCATGAATTTTCGAAAGAAATGAAAAGGGAATTTGAAATGAGCATGGTGGGAGAGTTAAACTACTTCCTAGGGCTTCAAGTGAAACAACGGAAAGATGGATTATTCATTTTTCAAGAAAAGTATGCCAAAAATCTTGTCAAAAGATTTGGCCTGAATTCTAAGAAACATACTTCTACTCCCATAAGCTCCTTTGCAAAATCTCTTGTCAAAAGATTTTATTGTTTTTTTCAAAGAGCTCACCAAATGTAAATCTTCAAATCAAAAAGAGATATTAAGCTGCAAAAGCCTGTCACACATACTAGTATTTGACTAAGAAGAAGGGAAAGCGACCAAAATAAATTGTTGGATGCCCAAAAAGCCAAAGGCTAACTCATCAAGTTGAAATATTCAGAATTTCAGGCATCAATCTCACAATGAGATATGTTTATTCAAAATGATCAAATAATATGTTAAAAATGAAGCCAAATGAAAATTTTCAAAAAATTGTACTCAAGGTTATGTGGGAGGTCATATATGCATACTTCTATAATCGAGATGGGTCACATTATCTAGTGCTAGTTGTGTATGCCTTGATTGAATTGATCATTGAAGGTTCACATTAGACTAAGGACTATCTCATGTTTGATATCCACACACAATATACAAGTCTATGTTCAATAAATGCCATATTCATTTGTGTAATTGTACTTGTTTAAATGTGTTTTTACAAGCTCAATCTTTGTTGATCAAACAAAAAAATATTTTTGAGTGTTTTAGTTTGTTTTTGGAAAAGTTTTTTTCTTTTACAAAAATGTCAAAATTTTCCAAAACAGTGTTGCCCTGTTTTGGCGACTCAGTCGCGGGTAGAACCAGTCGCATGCTCCAGTCGTGAGCTCACTCTGAGACTATTCGTAGCTAACTGGCGAGTCAAGGTCTCAGTCGCGAAAAATACTTAGAAAATTTTTCAAAATTTGAGCTTTTATGATTTTCGTGGCTCAATATGGCAACTTGTTCGCGGGTGGAAGGTCTAGTCATGAGGGGTACACAGAGATTTTCGCGGCTCATTTCGCGACTATATTGCGGGTAGACCATCTAGTCACGAAAAAAACTTAAAAGATTTTTTTTAAAAGTCTTGTTTTCACAGTGTTTCGTAGCTTACCCTGGCGACTTAATCCAGTCGCGAAAAACATGTGTTTTGCGTTTTTAGGACAGTTTTAAAATACTTTTAGTTTTTCCCTCGTACTTTTGTGACTGTTCATTGTCTTCTCCATTTCACTCTAACAAACACTTTGAGTATTTTTTTGAAAATTTTTCATTTCTGCATCATTTCTTCTCAAATCTTTAACAAACAGGTATGGGTTTCTCTCTTTTTCACTTCATACTTTCTGATTTGAGCATTTTTTTTTGTTTTTTGAGTTTCTATTGTGGTTTGTGATTTATCTTGTTCGAATATGGGTTTCCGTTTTTTTGGTTTTATTGTGTGTTTGTGATGGTTTGTATACTGTTATTTCTCTATTTTGTATACCTTTTGTGGTTTTGGTTGTTTATTCAAACTCATTGTCATGGCTTGAACCTAAATCTCAAGTGTTTAGGGTTTTCTTCATCATCCACGGTGTAAATCTGACACTTTGCTAATAATGTTTGGTGTTTTGTTTGGTTTCTCCTGTGTGTGATAAATCATGATTGTAGTGCCAAAACGTCTCAATTTAAGAAATCAACTGTGAAAGGAGGAAACAACAAAGGGAAAGAACATGTCATTGATGTTGAAGAACTCTCACCTAGAGTAAAAAGGACCTGCTCATCAATTGGAGTGTTCGATCCTAGCAAATTCAGATCCTATGCTACCTTTTAGAATCATGAAAACTTTTTCAAAAGTGCTACAACGCTTCTCGAAAGGGTCGTTGATCAACCTTCCCTTTTTGACTCTGACATTCCTCAATGTTTTGCTCACAAAGATTGGAATTATCTTCTCTCCGACCTTGATGATGCATATGAGAATCTGGTAAAAGAATTTTATGCCAATGCAATTGTTGAAGGAGACGAACTTAAGTGCTGGGTTAGAGGCAAAAGTTTCTCGGTCTCTCCCACATACCTGGCAAAGATTCTTCACCTCAACCGGCCAATACTTGGAAACTCACCGGTCTATGATGATCTATATCCAGATGATGACTTACTTTGGGAAGTTCTTGGAAAAGACTTGGAATTTTCCTCAAATGGGAACTCAGTCAGTGTTTCATCTCTTCCTTTGAAATTAAGGGTGCTTACGATCATCATGTTTCATAACCTATACCCTCTATCCAACACAGGGTATATGAACCTCGGGCGTGCAATGTTCCTTCATGATCTGATCTCTGATGTAGAGATTGACATTTATGCTTATATCTTTCATGTCCTTCGCAAAACTGTTCTACGAACTGAGTCAAGGATATGCATTCCTTTTTGCTGTCTCATTTCAAGGATTTTGAAGCTTAAAGGACTTCATCCTTCAGAAAATGAATTTCCCTGCACAAAACCAAGTCCAATCAACATGCGCACATTCAACGCTAGCATTGGTCATAGTAAGAAGGGAATCAAGACAGAATCTTCAGCATTCCATAGTGGTTCACGCTCTTGCTCATTCCCCGTCAACGAGAAGCTAGACTCTATTGTAGCATCTGTCCATGAGCTGAGTATGAAGATGTCCGGACTTACATCCATCTTGCACCATCTCAACAATCAATGGGATATGAAGTTCACCTCTATCCAAGCCCAATTGGATCAAATTCAAAGAAAACTAGAAGATGATGAGGACTAGCCATTCCATGACAAAAAGGGAGAGATGATGTTGGCAAGGGGAGTTCAACGAAAGGGGGATATTTCTGCAAACAGCCCTTTGTTTATCGCTTTTGTCTATCTTTAGCATATTTCTGTATCCATTTTTTTAGTACTCTTTACTTTATGTGTTTATGTTTGTACCTGGTATCTTTGTAGGTTTTTAAGGTTTCTGTTTATGTTTGTAACCATATTACTTTTGTAAGCTTTTAGAGTTTGTTTCTTTGCACTTTGTACGCTTTATGGTTTGTACCGTGCTTTATGTAGCCTATGTGCTTTGCTAAATCAGTACTTATAACTAAATGTTATACATTTCCTTCTAAGTACTGTCACTCTTGTGCTTTGTCTATCTTTAGCATATTTCTATATCCATTTTTTTAGTACTCTTTACTGTATGTGTTTATGTTTGTACCTGGTACCTTTGTAGGTTTTTAAGGTTTCTATTTATGTTTGTACCCATATTACTTTTGTAAGCTTTTAGGGTTTGTTTCTTTGCACTTTGTAAGCTTTATGGTTTGTACCATGCTTTATGCAACCTGTGTGCTTTGCTAAATCAGTACTTATAACTAAATGTTATGCATTTCCTTCTAAGTACTGTCACTCTTGTGCCCTTGTAGGACTTTATTCCTAGATGCATATATTTCATGTACTATGTATTGGTTGAGTGTTGGTTATTCAAGCGATTTGTCGTGTGTTTGTCAACTTAAATGTCCGGATGTTCATTCCAAGTGTGAATGAGCATTGTGATCACTTGTTTATAGTGATTGCTTGTTTTGGTCTTGCCATGGTTTATTGCTTTATTCCATTGTGCTTAATCACATTGTGCTTGCTCCATATGCATTACAAGTTTTCTGCATACAATGAACTTATTGTGTTGTTGTGTTTCAGGAGTTCTTGTTCTTATGGTTCAAAAGCTTCATAGATTCTAGAGTTAGGTGTGAGTGAGTTTTCCAACTGTTCCCAACTCACGCGTTAAGTCTAGAATTTGTTATAGGGTTTTGTCATGGAATAGCCAAAATGGGAGATTGTAAGGTTGAAATTTATCAACCATCTTGTTGGCTTTATTCTGTATCAATTTGTTTGTAATTGAGCACTTAGTAACTCTGTATTTAGGTACGATTCATGTAAGGGTAGTGTGTGAAGAGAGTGTGAAGAATTGCTCACCTTTGTGCAAAGAACCAGAGACTCACGGCTAGGACTCGCGATTGACTCACGGCTTGCAAGCCACCAAATGTTGTGCATGTGAGAAGTATGCGGGAAAGTGAAGGGTCACGCCAGCTGTCGTACTACGGACAAAAGTCCCAGGCTGGCCAAGCCGTTACCTCGTGACTTGGACAAGCCACGAGGCCAAGCGGCCAACCAGCCATGTTTGGCAAAAACTGACCTTCGTATTCCAAACACACACTACTATATATAGACCCTTATACCCACGAAAGGCAGAGAGCTTCCAGAGAAAATTTTGTGAGAGAAACCCTATAAAAAAACAAGATTGCCTCATCCCCAATCTTCACTAAGAGACTTTTCAAATTCCTTTACTCTCTTCTTCTCCATTGATACATCCTTGAGAGGTTCTTGACTAAATCCTTTTCTCATCATACCCACATCTGTGAGAATGTTCATTTGGTGCTAAGGGAAGCAGTTTGGAAGGGACCAATGACTTTTGGTTGATGCTATGGTGTATAGCAGAATCCGGTAAGCTAAAGAAGAAATAGATTCGGCGCAACCTTGTTGGAGCAAAAAGCTTGGAGGGCTTAAGTACACTAGGTAGATTAGGTTTGGAGGGTCTACTGTTGTTCATATATCCCAACTACATTCTTTAGTGGATTATTTACCACTTGGAGGGCGGCGGAGAGGTTTTACGCCGAGAGTTTCGGTTTTCTCTTCGATAATACATCGAATGTTGTCCTTGAGTTTGCATCTCTCTTCCTTTATCTTTGCCATTTATTTTATGTTGTGGATGTGATTATATTTGGCTTAGATTTTTTATCAATTCTGTGTTTGGCTTATGTTCATGTTCCACACATTAATTGTTTGACAATAAGCTTGAATTGATTTTTTTTTTTTTTTTTGGTATTTTGGGGTCTAAACGTTCAAGGGTGTTTTACACACATATTGAACTTTCACAAGAGAATGGTGGGCAGATGAAGATTTTAAAAGAGAACAAGGAGAAATTGAAAAAAAGGAGAGGGTGTCACCTTTGCCTTCAATAGTCTGTGTAGGTTTCCTACATATGAAGCGGATTTTGGGTGGGGAAAGCCTGTATGGCACTACAACAAAGCTGGTTTTTTTACAAGGGTCAAAACCCTTAAAAAAGAAGTATTAAAAGCCCTCAAAAAAGATTATTTTCAGGGTCTAGATGACTTTCGATAACCTTTGAAACAAATTTCATCGAAGCAAAAATTTCGGTGACCTATGTGACCCTTGAAGTAGAAATTTTGACACCTACATGACTCTTGGAACAATTTTTTTTATCTTTATGAAGGATTGAAAACCCTCGAAAAGTTCAAAAATAAATAAAAGTATAGTAACATTTTTTTTAGTGTCTCCCAACTCTCAAATTAAGGTTTTTCTCTTTAAAAAAAAAAAAAAAAAAAACCCACAACCATGCACATGTACTTCAAAAAACCACATATTACGAAATTTATATTATACCAAAACACAAATATCAAAACAAAATTCAATTAGCTTTCCAAATCCCTAAATTCTTCATTTTTTACTAGAGAATTTTGATACTAATAAATATAAAATAAATAAATAAATAAATAAATTATGGCCCTGGAAGTAAGGTTGTTCCATTGAGTGGGTGTAATTTTGTTGAATTTTTGTTTTAGTGTTAAAATATTGACTATAGTATATTGATAACATGATTTTTTTTTATGGAGATTAGTTATCAAATCAGCCTTACAGTGATTTTAACATTAGAGTTTCATTCAAATAACTTCGAAGGGCTCTACTCAAAAAATCTTATTGCTAAATTTTTTGCTTGATCTATTTCTTATTCCTTTCTTGCATGCTTTCGTGGCAGAATAATCGCTAATCTTGGTAAGTTTGTGTATGTAATGTGTGATCTTATTAATAGTTAAATATATAAGGGGCAATATATATCTTAACTTCTTTTTTATAATATTTGCTGAAAACAATTAATGGTAGAGCATTTTTGTTTAAGTTTCATTTTAGAAAAAATTATTGGCGTTGCATTTTTTGTTTGACTATCCCTAATATATTTGTGCTTATATTTAAGTGAGATGTTTACTTGATAAATCAAAGTTGACCAATGATGTATATTTTTTTGTTTGAGATAGAAATCTTACGCTAGCCAAATCTAAATGAATGTGTGTAAAACTTTTTTCTAGATACTTGAACACTGGCTCTTACTTCCTCCCATCCAACAAGAACTTATATTTGTTGGTTACCATCACACCAAAAATGTGTTTCAGCACCAATGATATATTAGTGTATACATTAGGGCTTTTGTGTGTGTGTGTGTGTGTGTGTGTGTGTGTAAATAATAAATGTGTGAGAGTGGAACCAAATGTGACACAAGCAAAGCCTTCTCTTTCATGCTGCACTATACCGATTTGGGACTGACACGTGGTAAATTCCAGAAACTTAATGTCTGTTTAGGAATAGCTTATCTAGCTTTTTTCTGAAATGAAAAAAGTAAGAAAATGCTAGGAAAAAAAATGAGATTTTAAAAAGCAGTACATAAAAACTAAAAGCTAAAAAAATTGAAATTTAAAAATTTTACACTTGAGATAATTATAGTTATTTTTCATACATGAAGGGTATTAGAAGAGTGTAATGTTGCATTAATTTATCCTGGGTGTAGCTTAAATCTCACCTCATAAATTTCACACTAATTGGATATTAGTTATTCTCGAATCCATAAAATCATTTTTTGCATATAATTTTACAATTAAAAAAATTTGAAATTCAATTTTTTTTTTTATGATGAATTAGTTATTGATCTCTGATCATCTTGATATTTGTATGTATGAAGAGCATAACAAAACAATGTAATTCAAAGGTTGTTTTGTCAAAATATTCCTAAAAAAAAAAGAAAAGAAGGAATGATGTAACATTATTGTCATAACAAATTAGATCAAATATAACTTGAATTTATCATTTTTACATAAAGTAAGTCATTGATCAGAAGAATGCAAAATATCTTTACATGTAGGGCTCTCTGTCAAATTGTAAAGTATACCCCTAAAGTTTGAGATTTTTTAGATTTTACGCTCTCAAATTTGAAAAATTAGATTTTACACCCTGAAAATTATCTCTTTTAGCAAAAGTAACCCTTCAATTACATGTTAGACACTAGCATGTCACTTGATGGCCATGTAGATGAGTCCACTAACGGAGGGATTGGCTTTACTAATAGAGGCAACTTCAAGGTGTAAAATCTAAACTATGCCAAATTTTAGAAGTGTATTTTGCAATTTATCCAAAGTATTTTGCTTAAGTAGTATGTTCACGGATGCAATTTTAACCATTTACTATTTGGAAGATATATAAAAAAATTTAGGGTCAATATTAGGACCAACTCAACACATTTGGAGCCCAATGGTGATACTTCAAATGGGTCATTTATATTTATATATCACTTAAATAATATTTATTTGTAATAACTTCTCAATTAAACTTTGTTGTGAAATTGTTATAAAAATATTATGGATATATCATTTCTTATTAAAATGAAAAAGAAAGAAAGAAAGAAGGAAATTATCTTATTTCACATAAGGGAAACTAATATAAACACGTGAAAGATTAAAAACATATTTTGCAAACTAACCAAACTTTTGACTTCATATTGGCTAAAACCATGACTATCTATCGTAGACAGACAGCCTATAACACAGAATTTTTTACTAATGAAGCATACTCCATGACCTCCTTGTCCTCTTCAAATTTAGCCATGTCTTCCTCCATCAAATTAATCCATGCCTCTATTCCATCTCCTGATTTGGTGTCAAAGAAAGTAACTAGATTTGGGTACAACATTTTTGTAGAACCTCCCCAAATAGGCTTCCCCCACCCGAAATCCGCTTCATATATAGGAAACCTGCACAAGCTTGTGAAGGCAAACGCAACCACCTCTCCTTTGTTTGCTTTTTCAGTGACCTCTGCCATAAAATTCAAGTGTCCGTCACTTTCCAGGAGTTTTTTGACATAATCTAGGTCGACTTTCTTTATCGAGTCTCTCATTGGGAGAACAATGCTGGAAAACCCATCATCCTCAGTTTCATTAGGGACTACAAACACTGTGGATTGGCTAATATTTCCAAAACAATTTTCTGGAAGTGGTGGATCCAACCTCGTACGCATGTTCACTGTTTGAAACACCAGGTAGAGCTTACTGGGGTCTTTTTCAGGTTGAGTAGCAGCAATGAAACGACTGTGTATGAAAGCTGATAAGGCTTCGACACGTGTAGGACGTGGGTATTCAATTTCTGTGTTGCTGCTAGTGTATTTGTCTCTAATAGCCGCCAATGTAGAAGTATCAAACACAAATCTCTTTATCACTAGCTTTTCTTTTATCATCCCCATATTTTGATTGAAGCCAGAGATAGTTGCTGGTGGGAAGAGCTTAGCTGCTGCATCAAACTGAGGAGACACTATGATGCTACCATCACGAGCAACAGCAGCCCAGTTGTTGATAAACAAGAAGAATGATGAAGCATCTCCTATGACGTGATATAATTCTAGGCCAATCACGATCCCTCCACAATTGAAGGAGGTAACTTGTACAGCTGCAAGTGCATCTTTTATATTGTCCAATTCATATGGTAGGAATTTGTTGTGCTCACCAGGGTTTGGATTCTCAAGAAACTCAGAAAGGTTGCATTTGGCCACTGCTTCAACGTAGTGTACGCCTTCATCGTTGCATTCGATATAAAAATTGTCCTTAATCCGTCCAGCTAGCGGGTAGAAATGTGTTAAGGCCTCGGATAAGGATTTCTTAATCCTTTCAATTTGTTCAAGATTGTTGAGATTAGAATTGGTGTCTTTGGGATAGAATAGAACCCAAGGCATGTAAAATTGAGGTGAAACTTGATCAAGAAAGGAGAGTTGGTAATTGCGGAGGTGATCAGGTGTAGGAGACGAAGGTTTGATGGTCTCCTTGGAGAAAACTTCGACTTCAATAGTCATGGTTATGTATTCAGTAAGTGAATATAAGATTGATGGAAAACAACCATGCTTAAAAGAGCAATATATATAGAGTTAGAGAGTTTGTTCATAAAGTCAATGAGTTCAAGGAATGAATGATACAATTTTGCACAATGTAATTATTCATCTTATGAAATACAACATGTATCCATGTGAACACTTCCCATGTGCGAATCGCGGGTTGTATTAACTCATGTATAGCTGTGGTTGCGGACATTGCCAAATTCAACGTTGTTTATTTATTTTTGTTTTTTTCTTACTTGTTATAATGATTAATGATTATATATAATTACTTATGAAACGCGAGTGCAATTGAAGAAATAAAGAATGAAAATAAAATGGTTAATGGCCTTCGTCTAAGGGTCAACAGATTTTTTATATTCGCAGTAAGTAGTAGTGGCTGATATATTGTAGTTCAAAAATCTTTTGTATAAGAGTGATTAAGAATCTATGACGTACGAGTAAATTAATTATATAAATTAAAAATATAAAAAGGAAAGAAATAAAGAAGGCAAAGTGGTACCTCTCACCCCAACTAATTCAACGAGGGATTAATTAGTTGTGACTTGTGAGTTGTGAAATAACTGTGCTGGCTTTGTGATTTTTTATTTTTTTAGAGGTGATAACATTTTAATTTATGATGTTGAATTCATAATAAAAACAAATGGTATGGAGTGCCAGCCAATTGTTGGAAAATTGATTATATATATATATATATATATTATATGTGTGTGTGTTATCTACCCCATAAAAATTATCATCTTCAAGGAATGATACATAAAACACATCAAGTTATCTATGTGGTATGTTGGATAGTGTGTGTTTAGATTATGAAGGTGTGGTATAAATGTGTTTTGTTTTTCACATTATAATATATTAAATTCACTCAGGTGTAACACCGAGCTTTGTCAAATTCATAACTAATATGAATGCATCAGTTTAATAAATATTATGATTTTGTAGAAGTATCATGAATGCTGTGTAGAATTAACGTGTATGAATGGATAAGATTGACATAATATAAATCATGCGATAAGCTGAGGATGTGGTTCCGGCAGCCCAGATGCTTACATATTTTTGGGAAAAAAGTAATTATTTTAGGAATTTGTTTGAAAATTACTTAAAACCATGGGACTTCTAACTCACTCTCCACATAAGTTTCCAAAAATGAAAGTTTATAATCTACACGCTAGACAAGTTACGACAAAATTGTACTTTTCAATATTACATTATTTGATAAAATCGTTATAGATGCAATTTAATAAATTTATATGCTAACATATATAATCTGATTCAATGTGAGGGTGCATGGAGAACCATGCATCACTGTACACTTTTTTATAGTTTCATGCATCCCTATTATGTTTACACCACTGGTCATGTTAATAGCCAAATTAATTTGTGACTTTGGTGAAATAGTTACCTACGCGGCCATGACCTTGTTTCTTAAGCTGCAAATTCTATTATGTTGCAGGCCAACGGTTAAGAGTTGGTGAACCGTGAAAGATTGCAAAATAATGCTTTAAAATTTGGTTGTGTTATTTATATCACACGAATAGAGTAGGATAGTTTTAGATGAATATTCCTACGGAATCTAACTCCATTAAATAAAAAATTTAGACAAAAATAAAATTATACCTGTTAATTTTCCCCAATTCTTATTTTAAGCCTTAAAGATTGAAAATTTTCATTTTAGTCCAATAACTTTCCTAACCCCCTCGAATTAGTCATTTTGTCCATTGTCATTAAGGGTATTCCGTTAAGTCATGTAAAATGGTGATTTGAGTGGGGTTAGAAAAGTTATTGAATTAAGGTAACAAATTTTAGACTTAAAGGACTAAAATGAGAATTAGGAAAAGTTAACGGATGTAAATTGCAATTTTTGCCAAAATTTTAACTACTTATGCTAAAATGATCATATGTAATACTCTGAATAATCAATTCCCATTAAATCTGTTAGGTTCTAAAGATCTATGATTAAATATTTAGAATTATATTTTAAATGTGTTGGCAGACCGAGAACAAAACATGTCTAATCTATGTATTAGGCAATGCTTAAAAGTATAGGTTTCAAGTTTCAAGTTCAGCTGATTGTAGAGAAAGGGAGCCAATTTCAATCAAGCTCAACTGGTCGAGAAATTAGACTTGATCGATCGAGAATCACAGAAATCAAATTTTGCAGAAATTTTAAACAAGGCCCAAGCCTGCGAAAACATTTAGGATTTCATTCTAACTTGTCCACATATAAAAGGGAAACCCTAGCTATATTTTTCAAACTTTTGGAAGACTTATTTGTTACTCTTTGTGAGATCTGAAAGGGAGATTGTGTTGAGTGAGTTAGATCCATCCATCCATAGGAACTTTGTCTCTAATAACTGGGTTTCTTTGTGTGAAGTGTTTGATCGTCCTCTTGCTACTTTGATTAGAGAGTTTTATTAAAATCTCTCTATCTATTCTGAAATGACAGGTGGTCATTATTTGATTTCTTGGATTAGAGGTCAAGAGTTCACTATTAATTAGCAAATAGTTTTGAAGCTTTAGGAGTGCCTGTAGTTTGTAAACCTACATATCCATACACTGATTTTCTTCCTGTTAATGATATCATGTCTCTACTCTGTGGTAGGTCTATTTCTTGGGGAACTGAATCGAGAATTAATTCTTGTGATTTTATTGAGCTTAACTCTTTGTATTTATGGATTTCCTGCCATAACATTTATCCTATCTCACATGTTCATATTGTCCCTATAGATAGGTGTGCATTCCTTTATGCTCTTGTTACTGATGATTCTATATGTTTTCCCTTTATGTTTATTCAAACCATTAATTGTTGAAATCTATAGGAGTACGAGTAAAGCTAAAAAAATTGTTCTTTCCTATGTAAATATATAGGATTTTGAGGTTTCTAGGGTTGTTAGATTTTCCTCCCACAGAGTTAGTTCACATCACTACCCCTATAGGAGCCACCTTTCTTAGATAGCGACAGGCTCAGATGAAGAGTGCTGAATTGAGCACTGAGACTTTAAAGAGATCACGAGGTGAAGCTTCTACTATAGTTCTTACCTCTGGTGTTATGCTTGCTGCTGAGGAGACTTTTATGGATCCGATTGCTATTATGGATCCTTCTGGTGGTGCTGATGATGTTGATCCTATTGTTACCCCTCCTCTCTCGCTCTGTGCCATGATGGAGTCTTTCATGACTACTCAAGTAGCTTATGGACAGCTTTTGGATGAGTTGTTGACTGAGGTTGCTGCCTTACGAGCTTATTTTGCCGACTATAGGAGTGTGTTTCCACCTCCTCCACCCTCCGATGATTGATGTTACTTTTGTGTTTGGCAATACGTAACAAAAAGGGGGAGTAGGTTTTAGGACTTTTATACTTAGGGGGAGTAGAGTTTTTGTACTTAGGGGGATTTTCATGTATTTTCTTTGGTTTTGATGTTTATATTTCCTTTTATCTTTATATGTCATTATTCATATTTGTTCAATGTTTCTGTTCTTGTTTTATAAACATTGATGTGATTATTGATTATGATAGTTATTGATGATGAGGTTATTCATTATGATATTACTGTCTCTCTTTATATGTTTTGTGAATTAAAGATCAGATTTTTACTTTTATTTTGGTACTGTATCTTCCACACATGCGTTTATGGTTTTGTTTTCAGTGTTTCAGGAATTTACAGGTTAATTCTTTCAACAGCTATTGTCTATACTACAAATAGTTAATAGTTGTGTTAGAATTGTATTAGGGTAATATCTTGTATTTGGGCTGGTATTTAACTTAAGCATTTCATTGTCTATGTAAGTTTTATCACGGATTTCCAAAGCGGGAGATTGTTAGGTTCTAAAGATTTATGATTAAATATTTAGAATCATATTTTAAATGTGTTGGCAAATCGAGAACAAAACATGTCTAGTCTTTGTATTAGGCCATGCTTAACAGTATAGGTTTCACGCTTCAAGTTTAGCTGACTATAGAAAAAATGGAGTCAATTTCAATCAAGCTCGACCGATCAAGAAATTAGACTCAATCGATTGAGAATCGCAAATATCAGATTCTACAGAAGTTTTAAACAAAGCCCAAGCCAATGAAAACATTTAAGGCTTCATTCTAACTTGTTCACATATAAGGAAAACCCTAGCTACGTTTTTCAAACTTTTGGAAGACTTGTGTGTTATTCTTTGTGAAATCTGAAAGGTTTTGTACATTTTAACTATACAAGAATCTATCAGATCGGAGTGAGATCTACAATCAACCGGTGGTAGAATATAGTTGCTGCTACAAGATCATTACTACTGGTAATCTGAAATCTTTGAGTGGGATCTCAAAGTCACAAGCAAGGGTGCTTGTGTTGCTGTAAATCCAAGGAGATAAGGAGTCGTGGAATTGGAGTTTGCAATTGGTCATGTTAGTAAGTTACTACAAGAGATAACAATAGATTTAGGGTTAAATCTTTTGTAAAAGTTTCGATTCTCTTATAGTAGATTTACTTTACCTTAAGGATATATAGGTCAAATCATTCACAGGTTTTTACCTTGAAACAGTTCGTTTCATCAGTTTTCCTGAGTCATCATATCGTGATGTCATTTACTTTTCCGCATTTATGCATGATATATGCTTATTTAACCTAGATCTAGATAATGAACCTAATAAATAACTTAGTTAATTAATTAGGTTAAACAATTTGATTTAAGGGGTCTAAATGAATAAACAAAATCTATTTCAGTGGGATGTTTATTGTCACTTATTGAGAATATGGATTCCTTTGTGAGGAATAGTGTTCCTAAGACACTACATGCGATACCCAATGTATGAAGGTATTGACATACAATATCTCACTCCAATATACATTAAAGTAACATACATTAATTTCAATTTTTTTTTACTAAAACACATTAATTACACGTTTGAGTTCACATTCCTCTCAAAATTGATATTTATTACATATAGCAGTCATGACATCATTAATTTGTTCATGTGATAGTTATTTAGTAAACAAAAATTCACAGTGGTTAATTTTTCATCATGATTGATATGGTGGAGTCTTTTCTGATTAAATACCTAATTTCATCACCGACCACCAACTATAGTTTATGAGTTTACAAGGAATTGTGATTTTTATTTTTCTATATGCGAATCTTATTTCTATACCTAAATCACATTCAATGCATCTCATGAATTAACAGAATGTCTAATGATAATTTTATTATCATATAATATAACCTTTTAGTGATTAAATAACGTGATACGAATTCGAATTTAAGTCACAATACCCAATAAGTTTACCTAGCTCGGTTTTGAGATATGGAAACGTTGAGGCCATTCTTTTATATTCATGGCTACAAAATTCAATCTCATGATTTGCACCGTATTGCCCACTTAGACACCATGTACGGACCCATGTCAATACGACTTCATCTACATGAGCCGGACTTTTTGTCCCAAATTTCGTTAGTGAATTAGGCTCATGGTCCACAAAATGTCTACATCACGAGCTTAGTTCATGACTCTCATTCTTATGCATCATAAATATGGCTCAAGACCCCTATTTCTTTTGCTTCGTATAAAGGGCTCAATGCCCTTACTTTTTAGTTTACTTCACAAAATAAGACTCAGGAATCATGACCCCCATTGTTTCTCTTATCTATTCCCAGGAATGGGCTCACTAATAGATCCTCATAATATTATAAAATAGCTTATGTTGAGTGAATATATGTGAGTGAAGTCTCACATTAAATAATGATGAGAAGAATAGGTTTTTTTTTTTTTTTTTGAGAATCATGAGAAGAATAGTAGTTAATATAATATAGTTCAGCTCATTCCAATTGAGTTAGGTCTTTTGAGTTAAGCGTGTCTTTATATATTATATTAAGCACTCAAAAGGACACCCCAATGTGTTTATCTCCCTAGCTTCTTTTGGGTATTCGAAGATATGTCAATAGCCTTATTTCTTAGAATTTAAAAAATAAATAAATAAATAAATAAATAAAGAAGAAGACAAATTTCTTGGCCAATGTAGGTTATTTCATTGTTTGATATGAGTTACTTTACTTTTGTTTTAATCACTACTAAATTTGTATTGCTTCACTATTACCTAACTATTGTTTTTATCGCTCTTCTCACTCTATTTTAAACCTATATTCATGCCCTACTTGCTAGATTGCATGAGGTAACATTAGGGTTGATTCAGCCACGAGAGAGAGAGAGAGAGAGAGAGAGAGAGAGAGAGAGAGAGAGAGAGAGAGAGAGAGAGAGAGAGAGAGAGAGAGCACAAAAAGAGTTTCAAACCCTAAATCTCTCTTGTTCACCGACGTACTAGAATTCAAGAAGTAAATCCAAATACATTATCTTTGGAGATTGGTGATCAAGGTTGAAGTCAAGATTTTATTCCAGTGTTGCTATTGCGGGTTAAAGCTTTAAGAGGTATAGAATCCATATTTTTGGGTTGGCAAACTATGATCAAATGTAATCTATTTATACTGTTTTTGGTGAGTCTTAAGTGTGTTAATTAAATGTGTATTTTATAGTTCAAGACAAAGACCCAAGCCCAGCTCAAGAATGACTCAAGTTCAATGCAAGAAAAACAAAGTTTCCTTAATTTTTATCGCAAACTTGATCGATTGAAATTTTTTATTGTATTTCAACAAATAGTTTGATTGATCGAGATTCACGAATCAGCAAAAATCTAAAATGTAAAAAAGCTCATAAATTGCTCATTTTAAGCCCAATTTGTGATCTGTTTGTTGTGCTATTTAAAGGACATTATAAGCCATTCTTATAGAGGCTTTTTTTGAGAGACAAATTACCGTTTGTGTAGCTAGGGTTTGCATAACCATGTTTCTCTTAATCTCACAATACTAGAGACATTTAAAGTAGATCTAAGCCTCCAACTATTCAACTCGTGAGTGTTCGAGAGCATATAGAGAAAATTAAAACAATGTTGCCGCTGTTATAATATTTGTAGATCTATATGAAGCCATGGAGCAAATGAGCAATCTAGTCTACAATAGTTGTTGGTCTAAACCTTCAAGTGGACTTCTAGGAGCCACAAACAGGAAAGTTTGTGTGCAGTCAGTTAGCTAAAATTGCTGATTATAATCTTTGGGAGTCGATCTTAGAGTCACGAATAAGGGAGTTCATGTGCAACAATCCAGAATAAAAGAATCTGTGGATTTGGAGCTATATGCATACTACATGAGGTAGCTGCAGATTTAGGGTAGGATATCCCCAATCACATTCCCCAAGATGATCTTGAGGATGCCACCAGAGATATAATTTGCACCAGTGCCACTATATCACTGCAAGCCAATATATGAAGGATTGACTTCATTTTCCCCTAGATGTTATTGCGAAAGAACATTACCATCTCGTTTGGCTTCACTTTTTAAAAATCCCTTGTCTTGCTCTAGGTTACTTTTCATTCCCGATTTTTTACAATGTAAATATAAAACACTGAGAGAAACACCCCCCCACCCCCCCCCCCCCCCCCCACAATAAAAATAAAAATCAGATGAACAAAAAAAGGAGAGATTGAAAATTTGCAATAACATTTACGTGAATATCATGGAAATCATTTATAACACAAAAGTAAGAGCAATATTGCAACCACAAACTATTTATAATAATTTTGCAAGCTGAATTTTCATATGGACTCATCACTGCCATAATTTTTTTACTTACCAATAACCCTTCACAACATCAACAATTTGTAAATTGTTTTTAAAAAAAGTGTGTAACTCTAGTTATTTTCCTAAAATAACTACCTAGATGCATGGTCTCCATTCCATTATGTAGAAAGAAAATCCCAGATATAAATACAAAAAGGATATAGAATTGGCAAATTATGGATTACTGGGACAAAGTATTAAATGGGTTGAAGCATCACCACCATTTATTGCTAGTAGTATACAGTTGAATGTAAATTCAGTATAAAGCAATACAATTTATTGTATCTCATAATAATTAAAAAAAAAATACTTCAAGTATTATTGTTTATTCAAAAAAAAAAAAAATTTAAGAATGTTTACCACACATAGATTGTGTGTCTAATGTCCACTGTTCATGATTCCAATCTACAACTACAAAAGTTAGGCTATTTTGTAGTTGTACTCTGGTTATATAATGTATTATAAATCGGGTTTAAAATACTTGTATTATTATTTTCACATGTGTTTTAATAAGTATTACTATTTATTCCAAAAAAAAAAAAAAAAAAAAAATCCTTCAAAGAGAGATTCTATCTTTTAATATTAAAAAAAAAAATTAACAAAAGAAGAAGAAAAAAAATTCAAAGAAAGAGAGATCCTACCCAGTAATGTGAAAGTGGCGATGAAGTAAGAGATTTTTTATTTTTTATTTAATTAACCAAAAAAAAAAAAAAACGAAGTTTGGTCTTTTATGCTTCACAACTACATTGGCCAAATTTTGTGATTAGACAGGACAAAAAAAACCCGAATAAGTATCAGAAGTTAATTTTGAAAATAAATGATAGAGGATAAGCATCAGAAGTTAATAACAAATTTTCCTCGAAAGAAGTTAAGAACAATTAAAAATTAAAAATTTGTGAGTAAAGCAATTAAAAAATTTTATTTATCAATAAAGCAGTTTTATAGGAGTTAAAATGTGGGAGAGTGAAATTCAAACTTGTAACATGTATTCGCATTTGGGTTTAAACTTTAAATTAAACTCCACCTAAATATAAGAAGTTCAAATTACCTTTATACCCTCATTTATTTATTTATTTGAATTAAATATTAAGGATGTTAAAGAAAATTGAGAAGTCTAGTAACTAATTTTATGAATCCTCTTAATATATAATAATAATAATAATGACAACTCTCAAGAAATCAAATGATAATGGAAGAGTAATACTAAATAAATAAATATATAATGGGTTAGGTTTAAGTTACATCTGATGTAACTCTAAGTAATGTTACATCACTTAACAACTTGTTATAGAATTTATATTTTGAAAGTCTCACATTTAAATTACATATTCTATATGTACTTAACATTCATGTCAATTTTTATGTCAATTGGATGTTATTTACCATTTAATCCGTAAACTCATTTTTTATACATTATTTTAAACCACAAAAACTTGAATTTAAACAATTAATTGATGATATGACTATTAATCTTTGAACATCTTGAAATTTTGTAAGCATAGAGAATATATAAAGATAATATAATCTAATGGTAGATTTGTCAAAATTTACATCCAATTAAAAAAAAAAATGAGTAATATAATATTACTTAGAGTTACATCGGGTGTAACTTGAACCTAATCCATATATAATAAATGTTTACCATCAATTTAGTAACAGCCACAAAAGAGCTTTTTAGCAACATTTTAGCAAGAGATTTTTTCTTTTTTAAGTGCTTATCTGTTATCACATATAAGGGTCAAAGACAAGGCTAAACCTAAACGCCGCAAGACAACAACAGCAACTTAAAAAAATAATAAAATAGGGAGATCTCATACAAGAAAATGAAACACGGTATACACCCCTAAAGCCACAATAATCTTAGAGAGAGAGAAATTAGATTAGAGAAGAGACAGATGAAGAAACCATACCTCCAAATTATGGAATCACCAACAGACCCAAGGGGGGAAAGGGCGAAAGGGTGAGCATTATGAGAGACAGAGAGAACTCGACTAAGAGAATTATTTGGTAAAACTTTTTTTTTGGGGGGGGGGGGGGGGGGGGGGGGGGGGCGGGCACGGGGGTGTGATTTATTTGGTTTGGGATTTGTGATTTGTAATTGGGCTTCTTTTTTTTTTTTTTTTGCTATAGACCGGATAAAGTGATCTATCATCTATTGTTTGTAATTTGGGTTTGCCTAAATGTTTTACTTATCCGGATTTTTTGAAATTTTTTCTGGTCTTTTAGTTTATCTAAAGGATTATCTTGGTGTTCCTAGAGTAATTGGGCAAAAGGAATGGTCAGATAGTTTTTTTTTTTTTTTTTTTTTTGATTTTCATGGGTCCAATTTGTAAAACTTTTTGGGGGAGGGGGGCCAAGAATAGATATTAAGGGTCAAAATCTTAAATTCTCTGTAAATATATCTACTAAAATATATTTTTTTTTAAATCTAGGATGGGGCCATGCTCCCCTCCCGCCCTAGTTTTTTTATCACTCTCTTTTTGAACTACTCACCTATTCTCTTCCTCTCTCTATCCCTAACGAAGACAAGTCCTCGATTTATAGACAAAGGAGCATCTGCAGCTGGGCATGCATATGCCAAATGTAAGATGGGTTTAGGTTTAGCATAAATGCCCCCACAACACTCCACAGTTGGGCTTGTAAAATGCAAGTATTGCAAAAAAAAAATTGCAAATACTGCTACAGTGCAATTCTACATTTAGAATTGCACTATAGCACAATTGTAAAACAAAAAAAAAAAAAAACTAATATTTTATTCAGTTTTTTTACTTTATCAATTCCTCTCTCTCTCCGGTCACACTCTCATCTCCTCTCTCTAGCTTTTTTTTTTTTTTTTTTTTTTTTTTTTTTTTTTTTTTTCTTTTTCAGATCACTTATTCAATACCTCCCCCTCTCTCGTCCCTCTCTTCCCTTTCATTTTTTTTTCCTCTCTATTTTCCCCTTGAATCAAGGGTTTGTTGTGGTAGATTTGATGTGGTGGAGAGTTTCCGTGGTGGTGGGGATGGGTGATTGAGGGTGACGGTGTGGAGCTTGCTGTCCGGCGTGGTGGAAATCGGTGTGGAGCTATGATCGTTAACAGTAGATCAGCGTGGAGCTGTGAAAATGGGTTTTGCAGTGATGGGTTTTGTCGAGATGAGAGGGGTTTTTTTTTTTTTTTTTTTTTTTTTTTTTGTCTGTTTCGCCGATTTGGGTTGATATGGATGATGGAGGATAAAGGAATGGAGTTGTGTGGAAGAAGGTGATGGGTTTTGCAGCGATGTTGGCAGCATGTTTTTTTTTTTTCTTCTCTTTTTTCGCCGATCTGGTTTGATATGGATGATGAAGGATTAAGGGAATGGAGTTCTATGGAAGAAGGTGAATAGTAAAGTTAATGGAGGAGTCTGGATGGTAGCGTGTGTAGGAGAAAATTGGGAAAAAACAAAAAATATATATATATATATATATATTTTTTTTTTTATTAGGGAGAAATATTATTTTAATGAATAGAATAGACAAATAAAAGTTGAAATGCTGGAGAATTGTAAAATTGTATTATATAATTGATAAAATTGTTTTTTGGGATGGTAAAATGAGATGAAATATAGAAACCGGCTGTGGATGCTCTAAGGTAGGTGTTGGTTTATTACAAATGTTACATGCCTATTGGTCATGACTACATGATAAAATCAAGTTAAATCAAATATTACATACCTTATTTTTTATTGTTTCCTATGCAATTGGGGACATAATTATTTGCTATATACTTTTTTTTTTTTTGGAGAAATATTAATTGCTATATACTTGAATTGCTTAAACGATTAACTCTGAATTGCTAATTCATCATTAACAACCTGCTGGAAATAACCCAACAACTATAATGAATTTAATTTTTTTCTACAACACATTACACACTTATTTTTTCTTTCTATTTCTTCCTTTAGCCCCATTAACAAATATATTACACACATACTTAAAATATCAAGGGATAAAAAGAGTACTTTATTTCACTTCCCCTACCTTAGTAGGGAAATCTAAAAAACACACAATAAACATTAAAAAAAAAAAAATGCAAATACAGATAGTAGGCCAGTTTATGCTCTGATCATGATTATCAATCCAACTCAGTCACACAGAGACTTTAACTGAAGAAACATATGCCTGAAGCTCCTTGTCGGCTTCAAATTTATCCATGGCTTCCTCCTCCAAGTTAATCCAAGCCTCTATTCCATTCCTTGATTTGGTATCGAAGAAGCCAACTAGATTTTTGTACAACCATTTGGCTGAGGTTACCCATGCAGGCTCCCCCCACCCAAAATCTGTGTCATACGTAGGGAATCTGCACAAACTGGTGAAGGTCAAGTAAACCACCTCTCCTTTAATAAATTTTTCCATGTTCTGTTTCATAAAACTCGTCTGCCCACCATGCTCTTTGAGTATTTTAACATAATTCATGTCCACTTGTCTTATGGCGTCTCTTACGGGAACAACAATGCCTTGAAACCCAACCTCAGTGTCCCAAGGGAGTACAGCCACTGCAGGCACACTCATGTTTCCAAAATAATCCTCTGAAAGCGGTGGATCCAACCTTGTACGCAGGTTTGCTATATGAAATGCTACGTATACCTTATTGGGGTCATGTTCTGGTTGGGTTGTTGCAAGGAAGCGACTCCATATGAAAGTTGATAAGGCCTCCATGCGAGTTGGACGTGGGTTTTCAATGTTCTTGTTGTTGGTGCTGTACTTGGCTCTAAGATGTGCTATAGCAGATGCGTCGAACACAAATCTCTTTAACACAATATGTTATCTTTTATAATTTGCTTAGGGCTAAGTGAAGTTTCTGGAGGGAAAAACGTGGCAGATTCGAATCGTGGAATTGCTATGTCATTATGACCCCGAGCAATAGCAGCCCAACTTCTGAGGAACATGAAGAATGAGCAAGCATCTGAAACCTTGTGATCGAAGACTGTACCGATCACCATTCCACCACAATTGAAGGAGGTGACTTGGACTGCAATGGCTACTCCATTGACACTGTCCAGTTCAAATGGAAGGAATTTGTTGAACTGATTTGGGATTGGATCCTCGAGGAATTCAGACAGTTTGCAACTGGCCTTGGCTTCCACATAGTGAACGCCTTCATCGTTGCAATCAATGTAAAGCTTTTCCTTAACCCGTCCCGCTAGCGGGTAGAATCGTGTTAATACCTTTGATAATGATTCCTTAAGCCTTTCATGGTGTTCTGTGTTGCTAAGATTAGCACTGGCATCATGAGGGTAAAAGAGAACAAAGGGCATAAAAATTTGAGTTGTAATTTGATCAATGAAAGAGAGTGTGTAATGGCGGAGGTGTTCAGGGGTTGGCGAAGAGGGTTTGATGGTGTCTGTGGATATAATTTAGATATCAAACTTCATTGTTTTCGTAGTTACTAAGGCTAAAGTGGACCTAAGTGGTTGTTGGCATACGATGATGGAAAAAGCAACCATGAGGCATGAGAACCACAGTTATATATAGAGTTGCTGTTGAGAAACAGTCAAAGAACTCACAGCTTGTACTATATCTCATATCTATATCAGAACAAGAATCAAGCAAGAAAAACATTAATTTTTTTCGTTTTGTTAGTTATGGTTGCTGCATAGCTTTCAGGGTTGTGGATCTTTCTTGATCTTTGCTTATTTTATTGATTATGAAAGGTACAGGATTCGAGTATTGGCAGAAAGAAAACCACACGTCTAAGTGGAGTGCCCTTCGATACTACTACTCCAAGCAAAGTCAACTTGGAATAGGCTTAGGCAATTATTGGTGAACATAAATATCCTTGGATTGGAATTGTTGTATGGGAGTTGCAAATGGAAATTTGATTGTGTGATACCCGAAAAGAGAAATAGATTTAATAAATATGCGTAGATTAGTAGATATAATAATAATAATAATATTATGGGGTTAGTTGTATGTTGTCTTGATCTGAAGGGGGTTTCAAGAAAAACAAATTAGGTTAATAACATCTAGTCAGTTAACAGACTAAACATATTAAGGCAAGTTGCAATAGGGTGTTTTAGGCAGAGCATTCCTTGTTCTCAAAAAAAAAAAAAAAAAGTTTGAGCGTTTCTCAAATCTCGAAAGCAAAAAATATAATTCTAGAGTTTTGGAAGTTGGGGAACTTTCAAGATTAGAAGGGTCCAAGTGAGTGTATCAAACAGTTAAGAAGAAAAGACCAGAAGATAAGAAGAAGGAAAAGAAGAGATAAACGACACAACAATTATTTTATATCAGTAGTTAAACGGCATGTAGCTTAGATAATTAATTTAACACTGATTGTATCTCACGTGTGATGTAACTGATTTCCACACGTGCTATAACTGATTTCCTAATGTTTAGGTCAGTTAGTTAGTTAGTTAGTCCCTGTTTTGGGAATTAGTTACAGAGATGTATATATACTTGGATTGTGTACAGATTCATAACAACACAGTTAATGAAAGAAAGTTTCTAATCTTTTCTCTCAACTTCTCTCTCTGTGTTCATATTTTCTTCTTCGTTTCTATTTTGTTACATGGTATCAGAGCATGAGATCCTGAGTTCGATCCTTGTCTCCTCCACTCTACCTCCCATTTAAATTCCCACGTGTTGGGCCTCACCTATTAAAAGGTAGTTTCGGTCCACAAGTGAGGGGGAGTGTTAGAAGTATTGGTTAAATAATTAAATTTATCATATCCTAATAGCTTAAGCTTTTGGGACAATCGGTAATTTAACATGCTATCAGAGCAATGATAATGGCTTTGGATGCCAAAAGCAAGCTCGGATTTGTCGATGGCTCTATCAATGCTTCAATGGCAGTCACACCACTGGAGAAGAAAGCTTGGTCAAAATGCAATTCAATGATCTCCTCTTGGATCTTGAATTCAGTTTCTCCTCACCTCACTGCTAGTGTGATTTACAGAGATACTGCATTTGAAGTGTGGAATACTCTCAAGAAAAGATTTTCTCAAGCAAATGGACCAAGGATCTCTCAGCTTCAGAAGCAAATCTCAACTATGATGCAAGGTGCTGCTACAGTAACAGGTTTCTTCACTGATCTTCAAGCTGCCTGGGATCAATTACTGAATTTCAGACCTTCACCTTGTTGCTCATGTGGAAAATGCACCTGTGGTGTGAATGATAAAATCACAACCTCTCAGAATCAAGATTCTCTCATGCAGTTCTTGAACGGCTTGAATGACTCCTATTCTCAGGTCAGAACACAAATACTCATGATGGAGCCTAGTCCTTCCATTGATAAGGCATTTTCTTTAGTAATTCAAGAAGAAAGGAATAGACTTTCAGGGTTCAATATTGCTCCTTCAGTTGAATCAACTGCTCTTGCAGTCAAGAATCAAGGATTCAATCAAGGAAACAATAAGAATACCAGAGGAGTAAGTGTAAAAGGAAGGCCTGTATGTAGTCATTGTGGGAAGCTTGGTCATGTTATGGAAAAATGCTACAGATTGGTGGGTTTTCCTCCAGGTTACAAGCAAAAAGGTAGAATGGCTATGGTCAATCAAGTCTTGACTGAAGCTGATCAAGGCAAACTTGGCAATTCTGGTGTTCATCAAGTCAATTCTTTCCCCTTCACTTCAGAGCAGTGTCAACAACTGATCTCAATGCTTAGTTCCCATCATGCTTCCACATCTGGTGGTGCTAATGATGCACTACACTCAGCAAATTCTGTCCTTTCAGGTAATGTGTATAACCCTTGGTCAGATTATGCTTCCTTAGATTTACATCATTCAATTTTTGCCATTAATCCTGTCAATAAAACTGCCTATGGTACTGATATATGGATTCTTGATACCGGAGTCACAGACCACATAGTTCATTCCCTATCCTTATTCACACACATTACTAGTTCCATTTCCACATTTGTTCAATTACCTAATGGTGAAAAGGTTATTGTTACACATATAGGTACAGTTCAGGTTACTCCAACTTTGAAACTTGAAAATGTACTATGTGTTCCTTCTTTCAACTTCAATCTAATTTCTGTCAGCAAATTAACCAAAACACTTTCATGTTGCCTTGCTTTTCTATCACATTTGTGCTTCATACATGACCTTACCTGTTGGAAAACGATTGGAGTGGGTGAATTACATGACAATCTGTATTTGCTGCACACTGCATCACCTTGCAAACCTGTTTCAGAAGTTTCTTCAATCCTTGAGTCTGTTTTTAAATCTTTTATCAACTCTGTATCTGATTCTATGTCTATTCCTAGTGTTACCAAGCCTTATCTTTGGCATATGAGATTAGGACATGTCTCAGACAGTAAGTTTCATGCTTTACACAATTCCATTCCTGATGTACAAACCTTTCACAGCAATAAGAATTGTGTCCTTTGTCCAATTGCCAAACAGAAAAGACTCCCATTTCCATCCTTTAATCATATTTCAAACAATACTTTTGATTTGATCCATTGTGATGTTTGGGGGCCATTTGCTTGGACAGATACAAAGCCAAGCTTGTTGCCAAAAGATTCACTCAACAAGCTGGTTTAGACTTCACTGACACCTTCTCTCCTGTTGCCAAGCTCACTACTGTCAAAACCTTGCTTGCAATCTCTGCTGTGAGGGGCTGGCATTTAGTCCAACTTGATGTGAACAATGCTTTTCTTAATGGTGATCTCAATGAGGAAGTGTATATGCAATTACCTCAGGGCTTTCACAGCAAGGGGGAGAATCTAGTTTGCAAGCTTAACAAATCATTGTATGGTCTCAAGCAAGCATCAAGGCAGTGGTACTCAAAGTTTTCTACAACCATTTTAAAATATGGTTTCAAGCAATCTAAATCTGATTACTCCTTGTTCACTAAGAAGGTTAATCAAACTTTTATAGCATTGCTTGTTTATGTTGATGACATTCTCATTGCAAGTAATGATGTTCAAGCAGTTGAAGATCTCAAAACTTCTTTGAATCATGATTTCAAGTTAAAAGATCTTGGAACATTGAAATACTTTCTTGGCCTTGAGGTTGCTAGATCAGAAAAAGGAATTTCATTATGCCAAAGAAAGTATGCATTAGGAGTACTTAAAGATGCTGGTATGACAGGCTGCAAACCCAGCAAAGTGCCAATGGAACAGAACTTAAAGCTAAGCAAGTATCAAGGGGATTTATTAGCTGACTCGGGTGTTTATAGAAGATTGGTTGGAAGGTTGCTATATCTGACCATAACAAGACCAGATATCACTTACTCAGTCCACAAACTAAGCCAATTCATGGCTAAGCCCAGAAAACCACATCTTGATGCAGCCTACAAAGTATTGCAGTACATTAAAGGCTCTCCTGGTCAAGGCATCTTCTTATCATCAAAGTCAGACTTACACTTGAAGGCTTACACGGATGCAGATTGGGCTTCATGTGTAGACACTAGAAGGTCCACTACTGGTTTTTGTGTGTTCCTAGGAGACTCACTGATCTCATGGAAATCTAAGAAACAATTTGTAGTTTCTAGATCATCAGCAGAAGCCGAATATAGAGCAATGGCATTGAGTGTTTGTGAAATGACTTGGTTACTTGCTCTGTTGAAAGATTTGGAAGTAAATCATCCACAACCTGGTCTGCTCTTTTGTGATAATCAGGCAGCAATTTATATTGGAGAGAAACCTGTCTTTCACGAGCGTACAAAACACATAGAGGTAGATTGCCATTTGGTTAGAGATAAGGTGCAAGAAAAGGTAATTCGTCTATTTTTTACTCCTACACATACACAGATAGCAAACCTGCTTACCAAGGCATTATGCAGTCAGCAATTGAAGTTCTTAATGTCCAAGATGAATGTACTGAACATACATGGTTTTGAGTTTCATCTTGAGGGGGAGTATCAAACAGTTAAGAAGAAAAGACCAGAAGATAAGAAGAAGGAAAAGAAGAGATAAACGACACAACAATTATTTTAGATCAGTAGTTAAACGGCATGTAGCTTAGATAATTAATTTAACACTGATTGTATCTCACGTGTGATGTAACTGATTTCCACACGTGCTATAACTGATTTCCTAATGTTTAGGTCAATTAGTTAGTTAGTTAGTCCCTGTTTTGGGAATTAGTTACAGAGATGTATATATACTTGGATTGTGTACAGATTCATAACAACATAGTTAATGAAAGAAAGTTTCTAATCTTTTCTCTCAACTTCTCTCTCTGTGTTCATATTTTCTTCTTCGTTTCTATTTTGTTACAGAGTGTAATTTTATTGAATTGGAAGGATACAATTTAATTAGTGTTAGAATAATGACTATAGGATATTAATAACATGATTTTTTTTTTTTTTTTTTTTTTTTTTTTTTTTATGGAGATTAGTTATCCAATGAACCGTAATTAAAGTGATTTAAACATTAGAATTTCATTAAAATAATTTCGTATTGGAGTTCTACGTACTAAAAAAAATTCGCGGGGAAACTTGACTTAATTCATGGAAAGGAGTTATAAAAAAAGAAAAAGAAAAAAATATATATAGAATGAAATATCTTGAAAATTAGAAATAAAAAAGAATAAAGAAAAATGAAAAATCCACTTTAAAAGAATAAAAGGGAGTCTCATATAGGCACTCTCATAATTATTACATGAAATTTTTAGAGTAATCCTTTCCATTTGGTTTAGAAGTAACAAAGGTTTTTTGCGCATATCTCAATTAACCCAAATATACGCATATCTTATTTTCAGAGCAATCCTTTACATTGGAGATAATAATAAGTAATAATTAATCCTATCAAAAAAATGTAATTAACTTTTTTCCTTGGCAACTTATATTTTTCTTAAAATATAATATTTAATTTGCTAAGTAGTATTTTTTCTTTCCTTACAAATTTTCATTTAATTATTTTAGCTACATCTATTTAACAAAAGAACCAGAATTTCAATCCTTGTTGGAATGTTATCATTTCTTTTATTAAGTTGGTTTTATTAAAAATAAAATAAAAAATCTACATATTCAAAGTTGGATCAAACATGTGTATAGTGAAATGAAACAATATTTAGAATGTCATATTTGTTTGAGTTGTATCATAACATCATATATGATCTTTTTATATGGACCGGAATGAAATTGCTTACATATTAGGAAAAAAACTGGATGTACAAAGTAAAATTATTAGACTTTAATGGGGGTTTTCTACACTTGTTAGACATAGCTTTTTGAACAATATGATCGTTCTCATGTGCCTAACTCATTTGGTTGGGTTGAGATGTAACAGATTTTATATTGTCTAAATTATGGTATAAGATGATCGCCATTCGATTTGGATCTTCATGCAAATCATTGTCTTGAAAGTTACTTCTTTAATTTTCTTCCTCAAGCAGTAGAAAAATTTCAGAATCTCACAATAGATTGAACCTCAAGATACATTCTCTTTTTTCAATAAGAGAAATAACATGGTGTTACAAGAGCATTGAAATTGAAAACATCAGTTATTCATAATTGTGAAAAATAGAGTTCGTTACTTAAGGTGGAATTGAAATTATGTACTCGTAACTCTCAAAAAAAAAAAAAAAAACAGCTGAGTCAGTCATACGAATTTAGCCAAACTGAGCCGCATTTCATGCATTCATTTTATTATTAACCGTCAAAATAAGTTACACAAGCCATAAGAATAAAACATTTTTACCTTGCACAGTTGCACTTACAGCTTCTAGAATCCACAAATTTTATTCAGCAAATTCTGATGTTGCTTTCTGGATACGGATCCAAAAAAACAACAGAAGAAAATTTTATGAGAAAAATAAACAAGAAAAAGAGAGGTTGAACTTGAATGTTTCAATCCTTTGGAGGTTATGAACATATATAAATCAGAGATAACAATTTGGCCATCGTTATCTTGCTTTAAACGTTTATTTATTTTATTTTTTCAATTTCCATTTGATTATTTAGACAAAGATTTTTCCTTATTTATTATGGTTATGCTTCTGACATGGGAAAGTGCTTTTACCCACACGACAAAAAATGTTTACCTCATACAGCCGGCAAAGAAAAAATAATATGAATTAATTTTAGAAAACAACATTATCTTTTCTTTTCTTTTTTTTTTTTTCTTTTTTTTTTTTTTTTTTTTTGAGAAATAGAAAACAACACTATCAAATATTATAATGTGTACCGAATCAAAAAGATCGCAAAGCTACAGGGTACAATTCGGCTCAAACTACATGTGCAACTTTGTTCCGGAGCTGGAACATCGTCATCAACCCAACAACCAAACCAAAGGCTGCCTTCTCAAGCATTCTGCAAATGAATATATCAAAAATCATATATGTGGTGCTGGGACCGTTCATTTGGTTAACCCACAAATAGTATACAATAATTAGGAAATACCATGATCTACAATCAATTAATCATCCAACTCACACTCACAAAAAGTCATACTTTGTGTATAAAACTCATATTTTTGTAGAATTGAGAGAAGTCATAGTAGGTAGTCTTATCCCAAAATTTATATATTCAAAAAATTGGTTTTTAGACGCAAACGAACGATCTACTGCTTTTGGTAGAAAACACTTGCAATTGCACCAATACATGCCCAACCCTAACCCCGAAAAAATAAATAAATAAATAAATAACAATAATAATAAGTTCTTCATTTAGGATGGATAAATTTAGCTTTAATTACAAGTACAAAGTTCTTGTAGGGTTTGGGGGCAATAGCTAGGGTTCAAGTCTCCATGAGGCCTCCTGGAGACTTGACAAGTAACAATTAAGATACTATTTTAAAACTATTATGCTATTAAGGAATTAAGATCATGCAGAATTTTTAAGCTAACTCTATCTAAAGTTTCTAACATGTTCTCCGCTCAATTTAAAATAAATAGTTGTATTTTTCCATGATATCAAAAAATTAATAGACGCTAAATTCAGTATAGGTAATTTTTTTTTTTTTTAAATGTTGAAAACGAGGTAAAATTCAATGCTCATATGCATGCTCAAAAAATCCTAAATTTTAAAATTTCTCTTTTTGAATTCAAAATAAAATTTGTTATTTGACATTTATGATCTTATTTCTAAATAAAGTTACCATTCATTAATGAAGGTATTTTTGAACTACATAAAATTCTAATTGAAAGAGAGAAATCATGTTATATATAGTATATATAGGAATTTATGAACTATGTGATGAAATTGACCCAAGAATTCTAAACGAATTTGAATGAAATGAAAGACAAAATTCTAAATTTTATAGTACACAAAATTAATATTAAGTAAAATATATACTATACAAACTGTCTAGAACATTAAAAAATAGAATTATATTTATTGAGTCCAACAATATTAATTCACAACCGGAAAATTTCAATTATTTAGAACATCAACATAAATTTTTTCACGTGAATCACAAAAATAAATTCAAGAAAGGAAATATGTGTTGAGATTGTCAAGTATAATGAATAAAATAATTTACTTTTATGATTTTGCAAACAAGAACAATAGACTGATATTTCGGGTAAATAAATAAAATAAAACTAATTGAACTCACTGACAAAGTAGACAAAATGAAATACTAAAATCTTATCAAGGCTTTTATTTGACAAATGTCCTTAAGAAAGATTTCCCCCTCTTGTGTGCACAATGAATAGAATTATATACTTCTCTCGCATTGGAGGTTTGTATTCATAAAAATGATAATGAAAAAGCAACTAAATGACTTGAGAGACACTTTATTTCTAACACATGCACCAGTTAAAAAAAAGGAGCAAAAGCAAATAGACGATCTCAGCTCGTCTATTTCTACATTTTGGATAGGCATAATTAGCAGACATGAAATAAAAAATCATTTAATATTGGACGATCTCAGCTCACATACATACACCAGCACACAGCCCAACCCTAGGAATAGTGCATGCAATGCATGTATGTGCAGTAGAAGGCCCACTTGAGTAGGTCCTCCCCCTTACACAAAAGGTTAGCCACTTGGGCCCCTCAATGGCCTATTTACTTTCTTAAGTGGGCTTTAAGGACTTTTATCACTTCAAGTTTCGACCCAGGTATAAATAGATATTTTAGAGGGTAATTTCTCATTCATTTCTTAATAATTTTGGGAAAATAATCATATGATGTTAATCTCTTCATGGTGAAGAATTCAATATAACTCTAATCTGCGTCCAATAAATCTCTACTTTGAATTCCACCCAAAAATCTTCAAAACCAAGTCAACTTAGAAATTTGAGACAATTTCTAACAAATCTTCACCTTGAATTAAATTCCACAAAACAAGAGACATCAATTGAGTTAACCTCCACGACAATTCTTCCACCTTGGCCAAATTTACCGAGCATCAAATTCATGAAATTCTTCTTTCCACCTTGAAATTCCTCACTCAGCCAATAAATTCGTAGCAAATATTTGAGAATCTTTGGAGAAAGAAAACTAATGTTTATTTGGTGGATTTTGGACTAAAATATTAGCATAGAATAACTGAGGCCATAATGGATTGGTATTGATGAGTCACAAGCCTCTTATGGAACTTAGCATATCTTATCCAAGCAAGCCTTTTACACGACCTTACCTATGGGATTCAAAACCTCCGTGGGTATTGCATACCGGTACCAAAGATTCTAGTAGTATATACATTGATTAAAATTAACAACAGAATATAATTTATCTTATTTTGTTTTTTTTTTTTTTTACTTTTACATTCACATCATTACAAGAAATTTTTTACATGCACACCATAATAAACATTTAAAAAAAACACACACAACTTCACAAATACGAAAGTAAGAAATTTTTTGCTAGTCTATGATTTTCAACCACCAGAGTCATGCAAAAACTTTCATGCCGATGAAACATATGCCAGAAGCTCCTTGTCGACTTCAAATTTAGCCATGTCACCCTCATCCAAGTTTATCCATGCCTCTATTCCATTCCCAGACTTGGTGTCTAAGAATGTAACTAGGTTTTTGTAATATAATTTGGCCGAGCCTACCCATACTGGCTCTCCCCACCCAAAATCTGCTTCATATACAGGGAACCTGCACAAACTGGTGAAGGCCAAGTAGACCACCTCTCCTCTAATGAATTTTTCAAAGTTCTCCAGAGAAAAAGTCGTTCGGCCACCATTTTCTTTTAGTATTTTAACATAGTTCATGTTAACTTGCTTTATGGCATCTCTTACCGGAACAACAATGCCATCAAACCCAATCTCAGTGTCCCAGGGGAATACGGCAACTGTGTTTGCGCTAATGTTTCCAAAATAATCTTCTGAAAGAGGCGGATCCAATCTTGTGCGTAAGTTTGCCATAAGAAGTGCTGCGTAAACCTTATTGGGGTCTTTTTCTTGTTGGGTTGCGGCAAGGAAGCGACTCCATATGAAAGTTGTTAAGGCCTCCATGCGAGTGGGGCGTGGGTTTTCAATGTCCTTGTTTGTGCTGTATTTGGCTCTAAGATCCGCTATTGCAGGTGCATCAAACACAAATCTCTTTACCACAACCTTGTCCTTTCCTGCACTTGGATGAGTGTAAATTTTGTTTTCGGGAGGGAAGAACCTGACAGATTCGAATCGAGGAGTAGCTATGTTGATGCTACTACCATGAGCAGTAGCAGCCCAACTTTTGAGGAAAAAAAAGAAAGAACAAGCGTCCATAACCTTGTGATCGAAGACCAGACCGACCACCATTCCACCACAATTGAAGAATGTAACTTGGACCGCTATAGCTAGTTCATTGACAGCATCCAGTTCAAATGGAAGGAACTTATCAAGCTCATCTGGGATTAGATCGACAAGGAATTCGGAAAGTTTGCATTCGGCCTTGGCTTCCACAGAGTGAACGCCTTCATCGTTGCAATCAACGTAAAGCTTTTCCTTAACCCGTCCTGCTAGTGGGTAGAATAGTGTTAAGACCTCCGATAAGGATTTCTTAAGCTGGTCATGGAGTTCTTCATTGCTCAGATTAGCACTGGCATCATGAGGGTAAAAGAGAACAAAGGGCATGAAAATTTGAGGCATAATTTGATCAATGAAAGATAGTGTGTAATGGCGGAGGTGATCAGGGGTTGGTGAAGAGGGTTTGATGATGTCTGTGGATACAATTTGGATATCAAACTTCATTGTTCTCGTATAAAGTCAACTAAACGTGGTTTTACTAATAGTTACTGTGTGAGGCTAAAGTGGTTATTGGAATTGAAATTCGATGATAGAAAGTCACCATGGTAGGGACAAATATATAGAGGTGTTGTCGAGAAAGAGTGAAAGAATTCACAGCCTTGTGCTAAATCTCACATCACTGTCTGGACACGAATCACTGAATTTGTTCGTTTTAATAAATTTGGTTGCTGCTGCTGATGATTTTTCTGATGTTACCCTATTGATTATGAAAATTAGACGGTCCGAGTATTGCCAAGAGAAAAGTACACGGCTAAGTGGGGTCCCCTTCCTACAAATTCAACATTAACGGTAGACTTAGGAAATCGTATATGGGTGAGCATAAAGGTCCAGGGACTGGAATATATATATATTGTCCTTGAAGCAACTAGAAATAATTTGGATAGCGTTTTTCAGTGTGCATTGCACATTTGCATTTAATTTTTGCGAGTCTCTTGTATTGTTTACGGGACCTATAAGTACAAAATTTAGTGAAATTAACTTTAAAGCTGGGTCTTAAGGTACTATTTACACATTTTAAAAATTATTTTGCTATAATATTTTTAGTTTTCAAAAATAAACCGTATTCAAACAAACTCTTACTTAAAAACTCTTACTTAAAAAAAAAATAATAATAATAAAATAAAAAATAATCCATAATTAATATTCAAGGAAACTAAAGTGTTGCTACATCCAGATGTGGGTCCTGGAAAATAAAAAATAAAAAAGTATGTTAGCTCTACCCAATATTCCCCAACAATTAATCTTAGGGCCCGTTTGGATGCAGCTGAAAACTGAAAATTGAAAACTGAAAACTGAAAACACTGTAGCAAAATAATTTTTAAATGTGTGAATAGTATCGTGGGACCCATTTTTAATGAAAAAGTTGCTGAAAAGTAAAAATTGTGGGTCCGTGAACAGTGTAAAAATGTACGGTTTATTGTCAAAAGTCAACAAGTGCGGCTACTGTTCATTGAACAGTAGCCGCACAGTACCGAAAAGGTGAATTTATACGGCTGAAAGCAAAAAAAAAAAAAAAAAAAAAAGGAAAAAACGCAAAAGCAAAACGTAAAAGCTGAGGCCAAACGGTCTCTTAATCTCCTAAACTATCGACATGCATGATTGACACCCAAAAATTATAAATTTGAGTTAAACTTTGATGCTGCAGTGTTCACTAACACAAATGCTTTGGGCTTTAGGGCAATATTCGAAATGATCGATAAGGGAGAGGTTGTGGCTACCTTGACAGCTAAATGACCTTCCGTGGCAAACAAGAAGGAAGCAGAAGTGTTGGCGTGTCGGAGAGCTCTGGAATTTGCAGGGGACGCTGGTTTCATGGAGTTGGTAATTAAGGAAGGCAATGTTTTTGTAATGAAGTCTATTTTATGTACACGGCCTAATAGGTCCAGACTTGGACATATATATGAGGATGTTCGGTGCTTAGCTGTGGGGCTTCGGTGTCTGTCAGTCAGCTGCGTTAGACGTAGTGCTAACTCTGCTGCCCATTCTTTGGCCCGTTTTGCTTGTCATCTAGATGAGGATTCTGTATGGTTGGAAGAATCACCACCACTTGCCCCTGAGGCCTTGTATTTGGACTCTAATTTTATTAATGAATCCATTTTCAAAAAAAAAAAAAAAAAAAAGGTCTCTGTCCATATGTTTTCGTGTTAAGTATGACATAATTTTGTATTGCAAGACCATTTTAATTAGCCATCTCTCCAAATTAGGTAGGAGGTACGTAGATTGGATTTTTATAAGTAAAACGTAAACAGAAAGGTAAGACCTGCGCGTACACACATTACTAGCCCACGAGTAATACATAAAAAAGATAATTAAAAAAAAAAGTCCCTGTCCATATGTTTTCGTGTTAAGTATGACATAATTTTGTATTGCAAGACCATTTTAATTAGCCATCTCTCCAAATTAGGTAGGAGGTACGTAGATTGGATTTTTATAAGTAAAACGTAGACATAAAGGTAAGACCTGGGCGTACACACATTACTAGCCCACGAGTAATACATAAAAAAGATAATTAAAAAAAAAACCTTTGCTACCCCCATAAAAGTAAAAGACTAGTGAAAGAAGACACCAGGGATGTGGATATGGTAGCCCCATTCTCAATTAAAAAAAAAAAAAAAAAAACCTTTGCTACCCCCATAAAAGTAAAAGACTAGTGAAAGAAGACACCAGGGATGTGGATATGGTAGCCCCATTCTCAAAGGTTTCCCTAAGTGGCTGAAAGCTTTTGGTATGTCTCTTAATTAATGAACTCTTTTTGACCTGGGACATTCATTGGCTATTTTACAAGGAAAAATGTCTATAGATTTTAAGTTAAACTAGCAGATATCCTGTATTATGCACGGTGCATTTTAAATTATTTTGTAAGAAATTATCTTATAGTCCATGTATAAATCATCAACAAAAACAAATCTCCTATTGTGTCTCTTGATGGTTTATTTTCTTATGCTTTTAACATAGTGATTTTAGCCTTTTTAGGGCATGACATAAGCCCCCATAACCACATATTACAAAATTTTCCATTTTAAATTGATTAATTTCATGGCTTAGATTAAATAATATAAATGTAAGGTTGTATGTATTGTCGCATTATTTAAAATGAGTCCGGTTAACAGATGCCTTTAAGATATTTGGATATTGATTATTTAAAGAAAATTTTGATACCATTTTTATATAGATTATAAAAATTTGTAAAAAGAACCAAAAAAAAAAAAAAACGAGTTACTTTTTTATTTTTTCATAAAAATATTTTTAAAACAAAGTCTTAAGGCATCCATTAGCTTTTATCATTTAAAATTTTAAAATGATTTGTTGGCAATTTGTATTGTGGGGGGAAAAAACCCAAATCTACTTAATGGGCCCGGGACACCCTGTTAAGGACTATTGTATTTCCGAGGAGTAATAGGTGGTTAGGGCAGCCCATCTGAAGCAGGAAGCCCAGAAGTAGAGGGGGAGTGTCGTCCGAAGAGGTCACCACTGGTCCGAAGACGTCTTGCTCTTCGGCTACGAAGAACCTTAATCAAACGAACGTATGGAAGGTCCGAATAATCTTCCTAACGATCCCAACGGTAATGATAGGTCCTGGGTGGATCCGGAGATGATCAGAACTAAAAAATATCTAAAGGAAAAGCTGCTACCACCGCATTTAATGCACTGCAACAGCTTTTCTGGCCGCATTTATGTGGAGAAGACCCCTAAACAGTGTAACCTCGGCTATTGCCACTCACAAAGAACTAAAGTAGACACATGACGTGACATGCACTTGAGTAAATACGCAGATGGAGAACAAGTGGACAATGGAGATGATAGGAGAGGATGCTATATAAAGAAGAAGGGTCCCTGATAATGGAGGACCGAAAAAAGAGGGAAAAAGAGAGAAAAAGAGAGAGAAAAGCTCTAATGTAACTCTGAATGTTGTAATCACTGTTCACTTAATGAAACATCTCTTCGGACATTCATGCATGGAGTTGTTCAAGTATTAGTTCATGTTATCATCACTGCAAGTAACCTAGCCAACCATTGTGTACTTTATAACCAGCCTAGCTCTTTCGCCCACTTTCTACTTTATTGTCCTGAGTTCGCTTGGCCTCCAACCCATATCTTTTGGGCTTGGGCTACCAAAACTGACCCTACAATTAGCGCCGTCTGTGGGAAGAGCTTGTGCGGGGGTGGAGACAACCGTAGGTGATGGCTGGACACGGTCAACAAGAAGCGGAGTCTAGGGCATCCCAACATGTTGACCCCTTTCTTAACCTGGAGCGAAGACAGGACCGCGAGGGTAGCGTGCACACCGTGCCCCCTGGTCAGAACCAATCACATAGGGGGAGTCACATGTCCCATGCAGAGAAGAACCGAGATTTACAGCGAGAGATTGAAAAGCTAAAAAGGGAGTTACGCCATGCAAAGAGGAAACGAGCTCCCTCGTACTCTGATGAGGACCCAGACGACAAGCCGGACGTCACTTATCAACATAAATCCAGGACACCAGCCAGCGAGTCCTATACCTATGAAGAAGAATCTCATATCAAGGGGCAATGCAGAAGTCCACCACATGGAGACGTGGGAAACGACGCCATGAGCAAGGCTCTGAACCAGATCTCTAGGTCACCCTTCACGCACAGGATTGAAGAGGCGAGACTTCGTCGGCATTTTAATCAACCAACGTTCACCATCTACAATGGTAAAACAGACCCCGTGGAACATGTGAGTCATTTTAACCAGAGGATGGCTGTCTACTCCAGGGACGAAGCGCTGATGTGTAAGGTCTTCCCTTCCAGTCTTAGGCCAGTTGCCATGAAGTGGTTCGATGGGCTGAGTCCAAATTCCATCAGCTCTTTCAAAGAGCTCACCCAAGCTTTTGATTCACGATTTGTCACCTGCCGAAGAGTGGCCCGACCTTTGTCTTCTCTGCTGTCTTTGGGCATGCAGGAAGGAGAGACACTGAAGGTGTATTCGGATAGATATTGGGAGATGTTTAATGACATGGAGGGCAATTTTGATGCAATGGCCCTAGAAACGTTTAAGCTCGGCCTCTTTACCGATTATGGTTTAAGGACATCCTTGTCTGGTAAACCCGTCACAAGCATGCGTCAGCTAATGGACCGCATTAAGAAGTATAAGAGAGTTGAAGAAGACCAACAATAAGGAAAAGGCAAGGAGAAGGTTATCCCCTAAGAGAAGAGGAATTTTAGGTCGGATCGATACGCCAACAGCAAACCGAGGAGAGATTTTCTTGCGCAGTCAGGAGCAACCAATCCCCAGACTGTCAACACCGTATTCAGAGATCCAGTCCATCAAGTTTTAGAAAAAGTCAAGAACAAGCCGTTCTTCAAGTGGCTGAACAAGATGGCAGGGAATCCTGATAGACATAATCGCAATCTCTACTGCCAATACCATCAGGATCATGGGCACACGACTGAGGACTGCAGGAACTTGTGGGTTCATTTGGAACAACTAGTTAGCGAGGGGAAACTGCGACATCTCCTACATCACACCAGTGGCCGAGGAGGTCCGATGAGTACGGACTCCCGGAGGGATGATCCTCTGAAACCCCCTCTAGGAATTATCAATGTTATCTTTGCAGCCCTAGGGAGAACAGGATCCTGGCCATCCAAGGTCATGTCGGTGGATCGGTTACATGCGGGGGAATCTGGCCAAGGTCCTAAGAGTTGCAAACTGGACAATCAACTAGTTTTAGGTTTCTCGGACGCAAACAAGGTGGGCACTGTCCAGCCTCATGATGATGCGTTGGTCGTCACCCTCAGAATTTGGGGGTATGATGTGAAACGGGTGATGGTTGACCAAGGTAGCGCTGCAGAAATAATGTACGCTGACCTCTACGGGGGGCTGAACCTCAAACTCAGTGACTTAACACCATATAGTTCTTCGCTGATCAGTTTCGAAGGAAGGGTTGTCACCCCGAAGGGCCAAATACGACTACCCATGCAGATTGGCTCAGAGGTGGTGGAGGTTGATTTCATAGTTGTGGACGTCTTTTCACCCTATACGGCAATTGTAGCCAGACCTTGGCTTCATGCGCTGAGGGTGGTTTCTTCCACCGTGCATCAGAAAATCAAATACCCATCCGAAGTCCGAGTTTGCGAAATCCGGGGGGATCAATCCGTAGCAAGACAATGCTTAGTGGCTGCCATTCAACACGAGCCAGGAGTCGAGTCGTCGACTGGGGGCTTATAGCAACCAAAGCACCAGTCATCGCCCACTGAAGATCCGGACAAGGGCGCAGGGTGCGAAGATTTGACAAAAGTCATCATTGGGGATAATCCTGAAAAATTCTTTCAACTCAGATCCCAATTGCCGTTGCAGGAAAAAAAGGAGTTAGTGCAATTTCTTAAGGAAAACCTCGATGTATTCGCTTGGAACACTTATGAAGCCCCCGGGGTGGATCCGGAATTTATATGCCACCATTTGAAAGTAAACCCCATGATCACCCCTAAGAAGCAGCCTCCTCGGCGTCCATCTAAGGAACACGCCGAGGCAGTCAGAAAAGAAGTGGCAAAGCTCAAACAAGCTGGGGCTATTAAAGAGGTTTTCTACCCAGAGTGGTTGGCAAATACTGTGGTGGTGAAGAAGAAGAGCGGGAAATGGCGAGTATATGTGGACTTCACCGACTTAAACAAGGCATGCCCTAAAGATCCATTCCCCATGCCTAAAATCGATCGGCTAGTAGATGCCACCGTCGGACACCCTCGAATGAGCTTCTTGGACGCGTTCCAAGGATATCATCAGATACCCTTAGCCCTGGAAGACCAGGAGAAGACTGCTTTTGTGACCCCCACGGGTAATTACCACTATAAGATGATGTCGTTCGGTTTAAAAAATGCGGGTTCTACTTACCAAAGGATGATGACGAGGATGTTTGAACCACAACTGGGAAGAAATATTGAGGTTTATATAGATGACATGGTGGTGAAGAGCAAAATGGTGGCCGAGCACGTGAAGGACCTAGAAAGCACCTTTGAAGTTCTCAAGAAGTACAAGCTACGCTTGAATGCTGCTAAGTGCTCGTTTGGTGTGGGGTCAGGCAAGTTTCTGGGATATATGGTGACTCACAGGGGAATTGAGGTCAACCCTGATCAGATAAAGGCCATCAATGAGTTGCAAGCTCCTCGAAATCCCAAGGAGGTTCAGAAACTGACAAGGATGACAGCAGCCCTAAATCGATTTATCTCTCAATCAGCGGATAGGTGTCGGCCCTTCTTTTCCCTGATTAACAAGTGGAAAGGGTTTGAGTGGACAGAAGAGTGTGCTGTGGCCTTCCAACAGTTGAAAGATTATCTAGCTCGACCACCAATCATGCCCAGCCTTGAGCCCGACGAGGTCTTGTTTGCGTATATCGCGGTAGCTACCCATGCTGTAAGCTTGGTCTTGATCCGAGCAGATGGCGGTGTGCAAAAACCCGTTTATTGTATAAGCAAGTCGCTGCATAAAGCCGAGGTTCGTTATTTACCGTTGGAAAAGGCTATTTTAGCAGTGGTGCACGGTACACGAAAGCTCTCGCATTATTTTCAAGCCCATACAGTCATTGTTCTCACTCAGCTTCCGCTCAGGGCTATACTCTGAAGTGCAGACTACACTGGAAGAATTGCAAAATGGGGGACGATCCTAGGGGCTTTTGATATCATGTATATGCCACGCACCTCAGTCAAGGGCCAGGTGCTTGCTGATTTGGTAGCCGAGTTCACGGAGCCCCGACTAGAAGAAGTAAAGCTGACATCGGACATGGATGAAAAGTCGGTTGGCATGATTTCTCAACAAGAGCCTTCCCATTGGGAGGCGTACGTGGATGGCTCTGCAAACCAGAGAGGCTCTAGAGTGGGCTAGTGCTGATATCCCCCGAAGGAATCGTTATTGAAAAAGCATTAAGGTTGAGCTTCTCGGCAACCAATAATGAGGCGGAATATCAAGCCCTATTGATGGGGATGAGTATGGTCTAAAGGATGGGAGGAAAGGCAGTAAAGGTATTCTCGGACTCAAGGCTGATTGTGGGTCAAGTTCAGGGCGAGTTTAAGGCAAAGGATGAAAGAATGCAGGGATACTTGAGCCGAGCTAAACGTCTGCAGTCAGGGTTCGAGTCTTTCAGCTTGCTGCATATTCCTAGGAGTGGTAACTCACACGCTAACTCCTTGGCCACTCTAGCCACCTCTTCGGCACAAGATTTGCCGAGAGTTATCCTCGTTGAGGACTTGCATAAGCCTACCGAAGCAGGAAAAGGAGTAATCGAAGTACATCAGGTCAGGGCTGGACCCAGTTGGATGGACCCGTTAGTTAAGTTTCTAAAAGAAGATATCCTGCCTAAAGAGAAGGGAGAAGCCGATAAAATTTGGAAGAAAGCAGCCAGGTTTTGGTTGTCTGAGGATCAGAAACTGTACAAACGTTCCTATTCAGGGCCGTACTTATTGTGCGTGCATCCTGAAAAGGCTGAGCTGTTATTAGAGGAACTGCATGAAAGAATTTGTGGAAGCCACACTGGAGGAAGATCCTTGGCTCACCGAGCCATCACTCAAGGTTATTGGTGGCCGAACATGCAAAAGAAAGCCCTGGATTATGTCAAAAAATGTGATCAGTGTCAGCGATTTGCCCCGCACATTCATCAGCCAGGGGGGACTCTCAACCCGCTATCCAGCCTATGGCCTTTCGCCCAATGAGGCTTGGATATCGTGGGACCATTCCCTAAGGCTGCAGGAAACAAGAAATATCTGCTGGTCGGCACTGATTACTTCACCAAGTGGGTCAAAGCAGAACCTCTTGCAAACATCCGAAACGTAGACGTGCAGAAGTTTATGTGGAAGAGTATAGTTACTTGATTTGGAGTCCCATGTGCTCTCATCTCGGACAATGGCCTGCAGTTTGATAGTAAAGCATTTAGGAGCTATTGCAGCGAACTAGGGATCATAAGTAAGTACTCCACCCCAGCTTATCCCCAGGGTAATGGCCAGGCTGAAGCTATTAACAAGGTCATTGTGAATGGCTTGAAAAAGAGATTAGATGACGCGAAGGGTAAATGGGTAGAAGAATTGCCACATGTGCTTTGGGCTTACAGAACCACTCCACGCAGGTCTACTGGAGAGACCCCCTTCTCAATGACCTACGGGGCTGAAGCTGTCATATCTTTGGAAACTGGATTCCCGACACTGAGGACTAGCTCGTTTAGCCCGACGGGTAACGATGAGCTGCTAGAGAAGAGCTTGGACCTAGTTGATGAAAGGAGGGAAAATGCAATGGTCCGATTGGCGCATAACCAACAAAAGTTTAGACAGGGCTACGATGCCAACATAAGGCTCAGACCTCTGGAACCTGGCGATCTGGTACTAAGAAAAGTGGTTGGCATTGCAAAGAACCCAGCTTGGGGAAAATTAGGGCCTAATTGGGACGGGCTATATCATATTACTTCAGGAGCTGGCATTGGGGCATACTTCCTTGAAGACCTAGACAATCATGTGATACCACGCCCGTGGAATGTAAATAACCTCAAAAGGTATTATTATTAATCAAACTCTTCTTTTAATCAGCATATCAATCTATTATGATTCCTTTAAGTGTTTAAACTTAAATCCATTCATGTCTGTAGTTCTCGGACTAGATGATTTGGGTTAGTTAGCACTATGTTACGATTCCTTTAAGTGTTTAAACTTAAATCCATTCATGCCTGTAGTCCTCGGACCAGATGATTTGGGTTAGTTAACACTATGTTACGATTCCTTTAAGTGTTTAAACTTAAATCCATTCATGCCTATAGTCCTCGGACCAGATGATTTGGGTTAGTTAGCACTATGTTACGATTCCTTTAAGTGTTTAAACTTAAATCCATTCATGCCTGTAGTCCTCGGACCAGATGATTTGGGTTAGTTAGCACTATGTTACGATTCCTTTAAGTGTTTAAACTTGAATCCATTCATGCCTGTAGTCCTCGGACCAGATGATTTGGGTTAGTTAGCGCTATGTTACAATTCCTTTAAGTGTTTAAACTTGAATCCATTCATGCCTGTAGTCCTCGGACCAGATGATTTGGATTAGTTAGCACTATGTTACGATTCCTTTTAAGTATTTAGACTTAAATCTTGCCTCTTATTCTTTTGTGCACATTTGGAAAGGCTTGTGGAGCTTTTTACTATAACCCCTGTAGTTTTCGTTGTTTAGTAATAGTTCTTATACATTCTGCCCCTTTCTAACATCAATCTTAGTCATGCGCGTTGTTAACATGATATCAGGATCACAATAAAGTTAAAGTACAGGACTTAAATAATAATAGAAAGTTGTATTACACAGCGAAGCAAATAAATGCGAAGGAGAAACTGCTTTATTAATCAAAAGAGTAGCTTACAATCTCTCACAAAAAGAAAAGCACAAAAAAAGAGGGGGGTCCTATGTATCTAATCTGGAACTGAAGGAACCACAGGGTCAGCAATTTGGCCTGTCTGAGCAGCAATTTCTAGGGCTTGGCTCTGGGACTCAGCGGGAGTCTTCTCTTCATCCAACCCTTGACCTTTGTCTTTGGCTGGTTCAACTGGCAGACCAGCCTCTCTGGGTGCATCAAGGGCGGATGGGGAAGCTACTCTGACCAAGCTTTGCTCCATAGCCTCCAAAAGCTGTGGAGCAGGAAGAGAGTCAGTCTCTGGGAGCTCTTGGATCTCTGGATCATAGTATATGCTCCCAGGTAGCCTCAGGGGGGAGTTCGAAGAGACCCTAGCAACGTCTAGTGCCTTTGGCCAGGTTACGTCGTAGTACTCGCGAGCAACCAAAGTAAATTGCTCCGTAAGCAGCTTCCCAGTCTCGTCCACTCCCAGCTGATATGCCGCCTTTCTCTCAGCTTCAACTAACTCCTTGGCCAGTTGAATCGCCTGCTCGGCTTTTCAGGTGCCTTCCCTGGCTTTTTGGAGTTCAGCCCTGAGACCCTTCACCAGCTCCCTTTCGGTCGCCAGGTTGATCTTTGACGCGCGCAATTGTTTGCGCTGCTCCTCGGCCTGGGTCTCGGCGTTTTGGAGGCTGGCCTTGCAGTTGTCCCTTTCCCGGGTCACGGCCTTAAGCTGCTCGGATGTGCGAGCATAATCATCCTTCAGCAGACCTAGAGCCTTCTCCGCCTCGGACTGAGACTAGACTGCTACTTGGGCCCCGAGGTAGGACTTTTTGTTCCATTCCTCAGCCACATAGATCTGCTGAGTAATCTGCATGACCACATTTTTAGCACAAGGTGAAGAAAGGAAGCAAAGAAAATTAAAAATGGAACTTAAATTAAGAGAGCAAGTTCATTTACCATGGCCATGTCCCTCTTAAGGGATAAGAAGAGCTCCTGCTGGTTGAAACGCCTGTAGGACTCCATATCGTGAGGGAGGAGGAGTGGCTGCTGCAGGGCCTCAGTAACGTATCCTGCCCTTCACCCATCATAGTTCCTGAGGGACGTATCCCAAAGAATGGGAGCTCCATCCAGCTAAAGCCTTGGGGACCATATGCGAGGTTCTACTCCTCGGCGGACCTCAGCCTCGATGTTCTCATCACGGCTTTCAGTGGAAGAGGCCCTTTTGCCTCGGTCCCTCGTCGTCTTCTGCTGCTTACTTACTTTTGGGGGTACCCCCACCTCCCTCTCTTCAGGCTCGTGGGGTCTCTTCTTCTGTAAGTTTGCCATGGGCTTCAGGCCGAGTTCAGGAGCCTTGGGAAGCGCTGGAGGCGGGATCTCTACTGGCTGGGAGGTCCCGGCGCCTTTTTGCTCGGCCTTTTGGCCCCTATTCCTCATCAAGCGTTTCAAATCCGCCATGTCTTCATCCGAAGAGTCGTCGGGGAGGGCAGTTACCAAAAGTGGGTGGACACTGGACTGCCTGTCACCTCCTTCCTCAGCGTCCGAGACCTCTACCACTTGATTCGCCCCTGAAACTTCCCCCCCGAAGTGGAACTTGTCTATTTGTTCTTCTAGCGAGGAGGTGGAGGAACCAACCTTTTCACCCTCAACCTCTGGTCCGAGGGGAACTTGCTGTAGTGGCTGGACGAGCGGGGGTATACCCTGGGGATTTGGGTGTGGTATAGGTGGAAGGTCGTGCAGTGCCAAAAAACCCTTAAACGAAACGTCGATACGGCGTAGACGTTTGTCTCAATAGATTATCGCGTTGCTGACCGGTTGGAAGTCTTTTCGCTTCGCTTTGCACCCTAGGATGAGTGGAGCCGATCGGAGTTGTCCGTCCTCGCTTACAAAGATCTCGGACCGTAGCAAATAGTTGAGCGCGGCGAAGTTTGTAAGGCTGAGTCGAGGAGAGATGTTTCTCTTATCTGTTACAAGTCACAGCAGAGCTTTGTTAGAAACTGGAAAGCAGCAACACAAGAAGAATAAAAAACGGTTAAAAGACGAAGATCCTAAGCCTATGGTTAGTGTGCCTAAGCCTAACGTGTCCCATCTGGCTCTCTTGCTTTGGTCGGACAGTGAGGGCCGTCATACCACGCACCCGAGATGATCACGTAGTCATCCTTCATCCCTTTATTGGATTTGGGAAGGCAGGAGATGAGTCTAACAACGTCGAATTGGGATTTTAAATAATATCCCGCTCCTTGCTGGCTGTGGAACTCATACAGGTGCACCACGTCGAGCCAAGTAAGCCCCAATCCTAGGTGGCGGTTAAGGTCCTCAATTGCTCCTAGGATCCTAAACATGTTAGGCGCACACTGCCAAGGGGTAATCCTATGGTTTCGAAGGTAGTTAGTGGTGATAGGGCCCATAGGGATCGTCATTCCACCCTCTAGGAAGGCGATGACAGGAATCATGACTTCCCCCGTTTTCCGATCGGTTAATTTTTTCTCCGGAGGGCAATACCTCACACCCACATTTGGAGGTATGCAGTATGTGGCCCTAAACTTTTCCAACTGGGCAGGGCTATCTACCAAGTACTCGAGCTTTCCCATCACTACTCAACGGAAAAATGGAGGTGCGACGTAGCACTGAGGAAATGGTCGCTCAAAGGGAAAATGGTCAGTCGAAGAGAAAACTGAAGAACTGGGATGATAAGAACTTACAGGAACTGGACTAGAGACCGGTCTCTGAATTCGCAGGAGGATTCTTGAGAACTCTGGGAGGGATTGAAATCGGCGATTGGAAGAGCCCGGAGCGTTTGTGTGCTTGTTCTTATGGAATGATCTGAGAGTTGCAAAGAAAGGAGAAATGTCTACCTCTGGGATTTTATACGAGGTTAAACGAAAGGGCAGAAGTTATTTTGCCAAAATTCCGAGGAAGAACCCCGTCCGTTGGATCAATAGCCCACCGTTGGATGCAAAGGACAAGGCGCCCCCTGGCGTAATTAATGTAGCGCTTCGGGAATCTGAAAAACAACGGCAGCAATGATGGAGCGCGCGCATCTATGCCTACACACATGCCAGGTTGAACTTTTGTCTGTTTCCAAGCTTTTACCCCGTGACAAGTCAAAATCCCATTTTTTCTCTTCGGACGCGAAGGAAAAATTAAGATTTTGAGGGGCTATTGTGGGGGGAAGAAACCCAAAACTACTTAATGGGCCCGGGACACCCTGTTAAGGACTATTGTATTTCCAAGGAGCAATAAGTGGTTGGGGCGGCCCATCTGAAGCAGGAAGCCCAGAAGTAGAGGGGGAGTGTCGTCCGAAGAGGTCACCACTGGTCCGAAGACGTCTTGCTCCTCGGCTACGAAGAGCCTTAATCAAACGAACGTGTGGAAGGTCCGAATAATCTTCCTAACGATCCCAACGGTGATGATAAGTCCTGGGTGGATCCGAAGATGATCAGAACTAAAAAAAATCTAAAGGAAAAGCTGCTACCATCGCATTTAATGCACTGCAACAACTTTTCTGGCCGCATTTATGTCGAGAAGACCCTTGAACAGTGTAACTTTGGCTACCGCCACTCACAAAGAACTAAAGTAGACACATGACGTGACATGCACTTGAGTAGATACGCAGATGAAGAACAAGTGGACGATGGAGATGATAGGAGAGAATGCTATATAAAGAAGAAGGGTCCCTGATAATGGAGGACCGGAAAAAGAGAGAAAAAGAGAGAGAAAAACTCTACTGTAGCTCTGAATGTTGTAATCACTGTTCACTTAATGAAACATCTCTTCAGACATTCATGCATGGAGTTGTTCAAGCATTAGTTCATGTTATCATCACTGCAAGTAACCTAGCCAACCATTGTGTACTTCATAACTAGCCTAGCTCTTTCGCCCATTCTCTACAAATTTATTGTCTTGGATTCGCTGGGCCTCCAACCCATATCTTTTGGGCTTGGGCTACCAAAACTGACCCTACATGTATATTACCATATTCAGAAAATGATAAAATCTCAACCACCAAATGAAATGTTCCAATTTCACGTGAATTGGAAAAGATCCTGTTCACATGTGAGTGGAACTTCATCAACATTAACATATCCAAATATAGTACTGATCCAAAGAAAAAATGAGTGACTTTGGGCTAGCTGTACCTAGTACTATTTATTGATGCATTAGTTTAAACCTTATATTTTTAAATGATCCCATTTGTCTAATGCATTTGTCTAATTCATGTACATTGAGAACGTGGTTCCGATAGATGACTTGATTTTAGAAAGAAACATGATAGAAGATTCAGATCCCCTAAATAAACAATTAATGTTCAACTTTCTTCCTTCGTACCTAAGGTTCAAATTTAATAGGAATTTTATAGTATTAAATATTGAACACGCTTACAAATATATTTGCTTCCATTTTGAACAGGTAAAATGGGATTTGACTTTGTCACTTGGGGATTTGAGAGTTTGAAGAATTTGGAATCATTATGTAGCTTATAACCCAATAGTTCTTTAGTGAATCAAACTAAGTTATACATGGTATGACTTTAAGTAATGTTAAACTATTTAGATTTATTTTACTGGATATAAATTTTAACAAATTCAGTGTTTTTTTTTTTTTTTTTTTTTTTTTCTTATGCTTACCATGCTTGCAAAATTTAAAAAATGATTAGAGAGATCAATTACTATGTCATCTAGCAAATGATTAAATTTAAATTTTGTACTTTAAAATTATGTATGAAAAATGAGTTTTTAGATCAAATAATAAATAACATCTAATTGATAAAAGATTTGATATGTGGATTAAGAATATAAAGAACATGTAATCCAAAGATAAGATTATTAAAATTTAATTTGGTAAGAAGTTACTAAATGATGAAACATTATTTAAAATAACATTACCTAATCCTGACCAGTGTATGTATATATATACACACACACGTTATTGAAATAAAATAAAGGCTATACATAGGACTATTCATTGATGCATTAGTTTTAACCTCATAGTTTTCAAAGATAAGCATTTGTATAATTTATGTTATTAATTATTGAGGGTTTGGTCCCGATAGATGACTTGTTCAACTTCCGTCCTTGATACGGTGCATATTTACTAAATTGATATATCTAACATTAATTTTGTAGTATCATCTTTCAAATATATTTTGAAAATATATTTTCTTTGACATTGAATAGGTCAAAAAGGATGTAACTTTAAATATCTGATATTAAAATTGTTTGTTTGTTTGGACCCCTTGAAAACATATTAGTTTAACCTAATGAATTAACCAAGTACTAGTTTTAGTGGCACAATTTTGGAAGGAGATTCTGAAGAGGCTATTTCAACTATTAAGAAGCAGTTTCCAGCACCCCATGGTGGGCCATTTAGTTAAAGACATTGTGTCTTCAGTCAGTATGTTTCAGTACTATTCTTTCTCTCACACACGTCGGCAAGGTAATGTTTTAGCACATGCGTTGGCTAGACAAGTGAGATTGTCTTTTCCTACTTTAGTTTGGATGAACTCCGTTCCTATGGATATTTATCGATTCTTTGTATCTGACATTCCAGTAATGAAATGATTTTTTTCAGCTTGGTCGATCAGGCCTGATTCTCAAAAAAAAAAAAAAAAAAAAAAAAAAAAAAAAAAAAAAAACAAAGTTTTTACTTAGGTTAATTATGAGATCTAAGTTAAACACATGCAAACATTTTACTTAGTGTGAAAAGGTAAAGAAGATAGTAAAATGATGACTCAGGGAAAGTAATGAAACCAACTGTTTCAAGGTAAAAAAAACCTAGGGAGGATTTAACCTAACTATCCTTAAGGTAAATAAATCCGCTATGATAGAATGAAAGATTACAATAGATTTAAACCCTAAATTTAAAGCTACCTCATGTAAAATTTACTAACACGATTACGTGCAGCTCCGACTCAACGAACTCTTCTATCTTGGATTTGCTAAACACAAACTCCTCGTTTGTGACTTTGAGATCCCACTCAAAGATTTAGCAACAAAAACTCTCCAGTTTGTGACTCCAAGACCACCATTGAAGGTTTAAATCATCAGCTATGCACGACCTTATTACAACAGCTTCAGATCTACTGGTTCTATTAATGTGCAGATAGAATTTCGGTAGTGACTTTGAAAGGAGAATGCATAATACCTTTTAGATCTCATAAGAGTACCTCCAAAGTCATCACGAAACGTGCCTAAGAGTTTCCTTTAAATATTATGTGTAATAGATCTGAAACTCTAATCACTTTATGGGCTTAATGAGTAGTGGGCCGAAATTAAAATTTACAGAATTCAAATCTCGATCGATCGAACCTGGCATGTTTCTAAATTCTTCTTTCTACAGCTTCCTTTTTCTTGCATTCTCACTTGCAAGACCTTGAACATTGTCTAATAAATCCTATAGATTCTAATATCTATATCTAAACAAGTTTGTACTCACGGTTTGCCAATTGTTCTAAACTTTTAGAACCTAACAAAAATCTTTATTCACGGGGATTAGGAGAGTCAGGTACTTAGGTTCAAGTGATTAAATGTTGACAAACCATGATAAACAATTTTAGTCCTTTTCAGTTTGAGCTGTATTTTCAATATCAAAACGAAGACCCAAGATCGATTTGAGGAAAAAAAAAGATTTTGGAATACCAAAACCTCGTCGCAATCGATTAATTGATTGAGATTATTTCTCACAGCTTCTAGATACCCAATTGACTGAACGAGAATCGCGGATTTAGTTTTTAATTTGATGTGTTTTACATTAAGTCAACCGTATATGTGGGTTTTTATAACTCTGGTTAAAGTTCCTATATAAATGTCCATTATGTACAACTTTTACAAGATTATATAGGCAGAAAATCGTATGTTGTTCAAAGAGAAAACCCCAATCTCCATCTATTCAATCTGTGAGTTCAAAAACAAAGAGAAAAGACATTCTATGGTGTTGCTACTACCATAGTGTAGTTCATGGTTGAAGCCTCATAGTCATCCCAATGTTATTGCGGAAATCAAATCTTCAAGGTATTCCTTGGAGTCAGAGGCAAAAATTTCGTGTGAAGCAATTCAAAATAGATGAGTCCAACCGGGTTGGAGCTGTGTGTGGTTACGTGAATTATTCACTATTGGAGATACCAATTAGCTACCTCCAATGGTATGTTTCAATGTTAAGCGCTTTGATTCTATTAGTGAATTTCTTCTTGGAGTTTCAGAACCTTTGTAGTGTTTTCCCTTGGATTGTTGTTCTTGAGTTTTCTACTTCATCACCATATTATTATGCACTTTTCTTTAGTGCTTTATTATGTTTGATGACTAATTTACTTGTGGAATTTAACTAGTAATCAATTTCAATTACATAATTGATTAATTTGTTAAAATTAATTAATTCCACTATAAAATCAATCAAATCTAAACTAATCCAACTGAGAGTTAAAAGGAATGGAATTGTTACGTCATATTTTCTATGTATTGGCTTTCTTTTTTAACAAAATGCACTCCACGTGTACTTAGGTAGATCTAAGATGGGTTTAATATATCAAGATGTATGTAACTTTTATATAACAAATGGTATCATTAAAGACATGAAAATTGAACCAAGAAACAAGTGAAGAAAAGTTGATTCAGTGAAGTTCGACACTAGTCTCGATACTAGCATCTATCGAGATTTAATGAAGGATTCTCGACACAAGCTCAACACCCCTCGATCGATTGAGCTCTGCGATTTCAGAATTTTCAGATCTGAATTTCGGCTCATGATGACTTAGATTACTAGGGTTTCATTCACTAAACCTCCAACCCATATAAAAGCTTTATTTTAAAGTCATTAAAGACACAAAGACTCAATTAGAGAATCTATACACTCTATGAGAAACTATTGCGTCCTTGTGCACCTTAGGATTTTGTATCCAAGTATTTCCAGATCTTCATCGTGCTTTGAAGTGAAGAACTTTACATTCAACAACAATCAATCAATTGCTGGAAAGTCATGCATGTACTGGGATCCGTGCATACAAGAAGAAATCTTTATAAGAGCAAGTTCAATTGAGGATTAGAGTAAGGGTTCAATTGTAAGTTGGTATTTTGAGATAGGCCAGGGTGGTAGTAAGATTTATTATACTTGTAACTACTTGTTCTTGATTAGTAAATTTTTGAAAGTAATGACTTGAAAATAATTACCTAGTGGGATTTTTGCCTTGCGAGAAGTTTTCCCCATTCGTCAACAAATTACTGTGTTTATTTAATTTCCATTGTACTTAGTTTATTTAGTGATTTCTTGGTGCCCTTATAATTTGCATATAATTTGACCTAATTAATCAACTTGGATAATTTAATTAATTAACCGGAGTCAATCTATAACCTAACAGAAATTTATGTAAGCTATAACCCAATAGTCACACACACACACACACATATAAGCTATTATTAATAAATGAAATAAAGATTTTTTTTTATAAAATAAAACAAAATGAAATAAAGATAAAAACTATTTATTACAGATGACTTTACACACACACACACGCACATATATATATATATATATATATAAAACTATTAATGAAAATAAAATACTGGTCTAAACTATTATCACAGAAAATTTGAGTCTCACCATAATTCAAGTAATTAAAAGATTGGTTAATCCACTTGCAAGATAATTTGATGATCAAAGATCCATGTTCTTGCTATGCAGCCTGCAATAAAAATAATCTTTGTGCTCTAACAATCACAGCCTTCCATACATCCATTTTTTAAAAATATTAACTGATCAAAGTTTAAAATAAATAAATAAAATTAAAACATGACATACTACAGTCCTTGGAGTATAAAAATGAAATACTAACATAGGGACGGACAATTTTTATTTATTGTTAATGTGAGTCTAGTATAGGCTTATATTTCTCTTAAAAAATCATTAATTTGATCAAGCCCTTCGCATGAGTTTGCTCTGCAGTTGTATGATCTTGTTTGGAAGGTTTAAACTTGTTGAAGTCACGATTTCCAGGTTAGAAATTGTAACTTAAATTGCTTTTACGGTATATATAAAACTGTGTAAAATAATTTATATATAATAAAAACTACACTGATCGAAATATATTCATTTTCAGTCCCAAAAAAAAAAAAAAATGTTCATTTATGCTTCTAATGAACAAATTTATTTCTTTTTCTGTTCATTTTTTACAATGAAACATACTTAATTATTTCACACCTACATGCAAAAGGAAATCGAAAAACGAAAAGATCTTATTCCAATCCAAAGCAAGCTTGTCTGAAACATGTAAAAGATTAAAAGCAACTGTTCTGCACACAAAGCAAACATGTGAACTTAAAGTCATATTCACTAGAACCATTACTATCTGACCATCTCCAAGTCAGAGACAGCCTAAAACACAGAATTTTTCGCAAATGAAACATATGGCAGCACCTCCTTGTCCATTTCAAATTTAGCCATGTCTTCCTCTTTCAAAGTAATCCATGCTTCTATTCCATCTTCCGATCTGGCGTCGAAGAAAGTAACAAGATTATGGTACAACAATTTTGTCGAACCTACCCAAACAGGCTTCCCCCACCCAAAATCGGCTTCATATATAGGAAACCTGCACAAGCTGGTGAAGCCAAACGTAACTACCTCTCCTCTGCTTGATTTTTCTGTGTTCTCTGTGATAAAGTTCAAGTGCCCGTCGCTGTCCCGGAGTTTTTTAACATAATCCATGTTGACTGTCCTTATCGCTTCTCTCATAGGGAGAACAGCGCCATTAAAGCCATCCTCAATGTTGTTGGAGACTACAGAGGCTGTGGACTGGCTTAGATTTCCAAAACAATTTTGTGGAAGGGGTGGATCCAACCTCTTACGCAGGTCCACTGCTATAAACATTATGTAAGCCTTATTGGGGTCTGCTTCGGGTTGAGTTGCAGCAATGAAGCGACTATATATGAAAGCAGATAAGGCTTCCACGCGTGTCGGACGTGGGTATTCGATGCTTTTGTTACTGCTACTAAATTTGGTTCGAATAGCTGCTACAGCATTCCTATCAAAGACAATTCTCTTTAACACAATGTTGTTCCTTGACATCCCAATGTTTGGATTGTAGCCAGATAAAGTTGCTGGTGGGAATATCGTTGCAGCATCGAGACGAGGAGACACTATGCTGCTGCTTCCACGAGCTGTAGCTGCCCAACTGTTGAGGAACAAGAAAAATGATGAAGCATCTGCTACCTTGTGAGATAATTCCAGACCGATCACTACGCCACCACAGTTGAAGGTGGTAACTTGTACAGCTGCAACTAAATCATTGACATCGTCCAATTCATATGGGAGGAACTTCTTGTGCTCACAAGGGTTTAGCTTCTCAAGAAACTCAGAAAGGTTGCATTTGGCCACAGCTTCTACATAGTTTACGCCTTCATCGTTGCATTCGATATAGAGATTTTCCTTCACACGTCCCGCTAGTGGGTAGAATTGTGTTAAGGCCTCGGATAAGGATTTCTTAATCCTTTCACGTTGCTCTAGATTATTGAGTTCAGTGTTGGTGTCTTTGGGGTAGAATAGAACCCAAGGCATGAAAAATTGAGGGGCGCTTTGATCAAGAAAGGAGAGAGAGTAATGACGGAGGTGACCAGGAGTAGGATAGGAAGGTTTTATCGTTTCCTTGGAGATAACTTTGACTTCGATATCCATGGTTAATTTATCAAACAAACTGCAATGATGTTGGCTATTGTTAGAGGATGAGGGAATGCAATCATATATAGAGCTGCTGATGGAGTCAATGAATTTAACTATTTAAGGAATTAAGGGTCCATTTGGATACAGCTGAAAACTGAAAACTAAATACTTTGATAAAATAATTTTAAAATGTATGAATATTACCATAAGACCTATTTTTAATAAAAAAATTGCTGAAAAGTAAGATTTGTTAGTCCTGTGAACAGTGCATGAGACCCACTGATGTGCTAAAAAGGGTGGAGAAGTCCAACATTGCAGCTACTATTCATGAACAGTGCATGAATAGTAGCCGTGTTTGTCTCTCAAACCCCTGCCAAGAAAAAAAAAAAAAAAAAAAACGCCAAACACGATCGCGCTGGCTTTCAACCGAATCGAGACGTAACCTAAGTCTTCTAAAAAATAAATAAATAAATTAAGAAAATATTGAAACAAGATAGCACGTTATGCATTATTCATTTAAAAGAAATTGAACTTGTCCGCTACTCATCGGCTTTATTCGTTTCGGACTTTTAGTAATTCACTGCAGGGGACAATGCTAGATTTCAATGTTTGGTGATGTTTATATATATATATATATATATGTATATATAGACATAGAGAGAGAGAGGACCATTAATACATGATATTAAATGCATCTATCCCATTAAACAATGACCATTAATTAATGAAACTTTCACATAATTGCAAAATTTGGTGAGGTCAAAGATTAAATGCAAAGAAATCCAAGAAATGGCCTACATGGTCGGAATTCATGCCCTTTCATATGAGATTTTTTTTTTTTTTTCTTCTTTTTTTAAAGATATAAGATATTGATTGACTGCACCTACCATAATGTCCAAAACGAATTTGAAAATTTACACTAGAGTTTGAAAAACTTACACTAGAAGTTTGAAAATTTTTGGTTGTTTAAATGATGGTGACTAATGAAATACTAATGGCAGATTTATCATCATCAATGATGTCAAAAGCTGAAGTAAGTATGATGTTGAAAAAGAAGTGTATCCGTGATATATCATACTCTAGTGTAAGTTATCTTTTTTGAAAGTTCAAAAAGGGTATAAAACACCTTTGAACGTTTAGACCCCAAATAACAAAGATACCAATTCAAGCTTTATATCAAACAATTAATATGCGGAATATGATAACGAGCTTATAACTGAATTGATAGAACAATCTATACCAAATATAAACACATCCACAGCAGTAAATATAAGGCAAAGGTAGAGGGAAAGAAGATGCAAACACACGGACAACACACGATGTGTTATCGAAGAGGAAACCGAAGTTCTCGGCATAAAACCTCTCCGCCGCCCTCCAAGCGGTCAAATAATCCACTAAAGAATGTAGTTGGGATACATGAATAGCAGAAGACCCTCCAATCCTAATCTACCCAAGTACCTAAGCCCTCCAAGCTTCTTGCTCCAACGAGGTTACGCCGAACCTATTTCTTCTCTAGCTTCCCGGATTCCGCTACTTGACCAGCATCAACCAATGTATATTGGTTCCTTTCCAAACTGCTTCCCAAAGCACCAAATGGACCTTCTCACAGACGTGGGTGTGGTGAGACAAGGGTTTGGTAAATGACCTCTCAAGGGTATGACAATGGAGAGGAAGAGAGTAGAGGAATTTGTAGAGTCTCTTTAGATGAAGATTGGGGATGAATCAATCTTGTATTTCTCTAGGGTTTTCTCTCACAAAATTCTCTCTGGAAGCTCTTTCAATATGATGGGTATAAGGGTGTATATATAGTAGGGTGAGAAGGGAATGCAAAACGTCAATTTTTGCCAAACAGGGCAAGTTGGCGACTTGATCTCGCGGCTTGGCCAAGTCGCGAAATCAAGTTGCGACGTAACGGCCTGGCCAGACTGGAACTTTTGTCCTGTAGCGTGACAGCTGGCGCGACCCTTCAGCTTCCCAGTGTGCCTCTCACGTGACTGCCTTTCGCGGCTTGCCAGTCGAGAACCACCCACGAGTCCTAGTCGCGAGACTCTGTTTTTCTTGCACACTCTTGAGCTTTTCTTCACATCTTCTCACACACTACCCTTACAATTTTTCCACCTAAATACAGGGTTACTAAGTGCTAAATTACAAGCAAATTGGTCACGGAATAAAGCCAATTAGATGGTTGATTAATTCAACCTTATAATCTCCCCCTTTGGCTATTCCGTGACAAAACCCTACAACAGACTTTAGACTTAAACGTGAGTTGGGAACAGTTGGAAAACTCACTCACACCTAACTCTAGATTCTGAAAAGCTCTTGAACATATGAATAAGTAACTCCTGAAACACAATAACATAGCAATATCATTGTACGCAGAAAACTTAATATGCATATGGAGCAAAATAAGCATGATCAAACAAAAATGAACATAGGCATAAAAGCAATAATTCATGGCAAGATCAACACCAGTAGTCACTTAAGCAAAAGTGATTACTATGTTCATTCACACAAGGAATGAACATCCGGACATGCAAAAATGATAAACTCAATTGAAGAGAATCATTTGTAAGTCCAACACTCAACCAATGCATACAAACATATATGCATTTAGGAACAATCCTACAAGGGCACAAGAGTGTTGTACTTAGGGTAATGCAAAGCATTAACAAGTACCAAAACACAAAGCACAAAGGCTGCATAAGCAAAGTTTTTGCAAATACATGGCACAAACCATACAAGCCTACAATCATGCAAAAGTGCTAGAAACAACCCTCAAAGCTTACAAAAGCAACAATGGGTACAAATGACAAACAAACAATGCTAAAAGCTGAATAACATCATACTATATAAGTAAACCCCAAAGATTCACAAGTGTACCAAACTTAAGGCACAGATATTTAAAACAAACAAAATGTATCACACTTAAAGAAAACACATAACATAATTAAACTCCCCCTCAAGAGCTGCCCCAAAAGTTCTCCCCCTTTTTGACCAGAATGGCCAAGGAGTCAGTGATCCTGGCTGGTATGAATGCTATCAAACTTTGTAGAGAGTACATCAAGCTGGTCCTGCATTGCTGTCATCCTCTCTGTCTGTTGATTCTGAACATCACAGATAGTATCAAGTCTCTCCAGAATGATCTGAAGGGTATCAGGAGGAACAGATGATGAGGTAGAGGGTCTGCTCCTTTTGACTCTTACTCTAGGTGTGGAAACTGGTCCTGCTCCTTCTGCTTCAGTTTCCATAGGATCTCCTTTTTCATGGACACCTTCTTCTTCTTCTCCTGGAAGACGACTCTGGATCCGTACTAGAGTAAACTTGTTGATGGCTGATAGAGGAGGCATGGGACTGATATCTTGTGGGATTACCACCCCCTTTTCTTTGAAAATTCTCATGAGAAGGCTTGGAAACACCAGCTTGGGCCTCGAGGTGGTTTTAGTTTCTTCCACTATAGTGTCAAAAATGTGGGAACTGATGTTAATAAAAGTATTTTCCTTAAGATCCATAAGAAAGATGGCTCTGGCATTCGTCAATGTAGTTATTTTCCTTATAGGGTACAAATTGTACATCATAATTGTTGTTAAACACCTCATGTCTTTGGGAAAGTCAGAAGTGTTGAGACATCTCCTTTCTAAAACTCCACCAATCTTTTTCTGGACAGTTTCCAGAGAGACCATTCTGTCCTTGTAGTTTGTAAATTCATAATCTTCTAAACCCTCAAGTCCCAAAACCTTATCAATGTCATGAGCATCTAAGGTAAACTCCTTTTTCCTCACCCAACAACTCAACTCTTCCTCCCTTATCACAGCATTGGCATAGAATTCTCTGATAAGAGGTTCACACACTAAAGGTAAGTCACCCAGAAGTTTCTCCTAGCCTCTTCCTTCAAAGCATTGTGGAATGAATGTATCCCTCAAGTCATGCAAATCCACAAATCTCTCCTGGATAATTGTTCCTTTTACAAAGGAATCTCTGTATCTCTCAAAATGTTTGACTGATCTAAACAGGTTGCTATCCATTTTTAATCTCTTATCAGCCTTCTTAGCAGGAGTCTTCTTCTTAGAGGATGTGGAAGCCATCTGTAAACACTTAGAAAAGTTCACAACAAGGGCACAAGACAATATGTGGAAATATACACAAATTAGTGACCATGTAATTTTTAGGAAGAACAAAGTATTGAGCAACAACACAAACCAAGAATAGATGATGACCAACAGATTAACCAAGTTCAGTCTGTAAAGATGAAATTTTCATACAGACATATGAAAACAGCTATCAATGATATGTAACCAGCAGAACATGGAATGTGCAAGCTAATCCCTAGAAGCAGGATCATGCACAAGATGTGTAAATACACACACAGAATAGATTGAACCACATAACCAAGGTCACACACAAGACAGGCACACAATACATTTGAGAAAACATCACATAGCATCCAACAAACCGTATACCCAAAGGATATACCCATAGAAAAACAAATGACAAACATGAAAACCATGAATGAGAAGAGAAAAAAAAATGAAATACCATAATAGAGTAACCCCAAGAAGCTAGGCATTACCAAAAGAGAACAACCCACACCATCAAAACTCCAATTTTAAGCATAAAAGATCAAAATACCCACATAGCAATCCGAACAGTAAAACACAGAGATTCAAGAGAATTTTTCATAAAACATGAAAATGGAGTAAAGAACAAGAAAGCCCATACCTTTTCCTTGAAGATTTGTGCAGAGATGATGCAGAAATGAAGGATTTTTCAGTGATATTCGAAAGCTTTGAGAGAGAGAGTGAAGAAGGCAATGAACAGTTGCTGAAAATCGAGGGAAAATTGAAAAAACGATTTTAAAAACTGTCTTTAAAATGCAAAACACGCGTTTTTCGCGACTTATCCAAGTCGCCAGTAAGTCGCCAGATCAAGCCGCGAAACACTGTGAAGGAAAGATTCTAGAAAAATCTTCTAAGTGTTTTTCGCGACTGGAAGGTTTAGTCGCGAAGGAGTCACGAGCTGAGCCGCGAAAATCACTGAGTAACCCTCGCGATTGGACCTTCCACCCGCGAACAAGCCGCCAAAATGAGCCGCGAATAGAGGAAAAACTCAAATTTTTCAAGAATTTTCTAAGTCTTTTTCGCGACTAGAGTGCTGACTCGCCAGTAAGTCGCTAAAATCTCTGATTGGGCTCGCGACTAGGGCTTGCGATTGTGCTGACTCACGACTTAGTCGCCAAAACAGGGCAACACTGTTTTTTTTTTTGAGAAAATTTCGCAATTTTGTAAAAGCAAAGTACTTCCCAAAAACAAAACAAAACACTCAAAAATCTTTTTGTGTTTATCCCACAAAGATTGAGCCAGTGAAAACACGTTTAAACAAGTACAATCACACAAATGAATATGGCATTCGTTGAACATAGACTTGTGTGATGTGTGTGGATATCAAAAATGAGATAGTTCTTAGTCCAAAGTGAAGTTTCAATGATCAATTCAATCAAGGCATACACAACTAGCACTAGATTATGTGACCTATCTCAATTATAGAAACATGCATATATGACCTCCCACAAGTACTTGATAACAATACTTTGAAGCTTTTCATTTGGCTCCATATTCAACATATTGTTTGTAACATTTGAGCAAAGAGAATCTCATTGTGAGATAGATGCCTGAAATTTTTGATATTTCAATTGATGAGTTAGCCTTTGGCTTTTTGAGCATCACACATTTTATTTTGGTTGCTTTCCCTTTTTCCTAGTCAAATACTAGTGTGTGCGACAAGCTTTTGCAGCTCTATATCTCTTTTCATTTGGAGATTTACATTTAGAAAGCTCTTTTAAAATATAAAAATAAAAAGTGGGAAGATATATAGGCATGAGTCTATGCATGTCTCCAGATCAACAAAACCATTCACTAATCATTCATGACAAGGTTGAAGATCTATTTACAACAATCACATAGATTTCAGAATTTCTTCCACAAAGATATGAGTGCATAAGAGACAAGCTAAGCTCGTTAAATGCACAAAGCCATAAGTACAAAGGTACAGGGCAAAACATGCTTGGAGACAAAACTCAACAAAGCGATCAAACTTTTTGGATTTTCAACTTTTTATATGTTTTTGGATTTTTGACACAAAAACAGTAGAAGAAAGATTAAAAAAAAATAAAAGCATTTTAAACACAAACAAACCACAAATTAAACAAATGCTCAAAAACACAAAGCAACTAACCAATCTTATCCATAAATCATAAGAAGAATTGATGCATGGACATGTTATGATGCTTATGCATGAGTACCCTTTGTCACCCACACGTCACATGCGTTTGAAGTGATAGCCTTGATGATCGGGTATGAGAGTTAGGACTTTCAAACCTCCTGTTGAAGCTCTCCAAGCAGGTGGTGAAGGCGCCAATCATTTTCATCACGTCCGCCATTCCGGGATCATGGTTTTGGCTCCTTGATTGCTCACCACCCCAAGACCTCAAGACATTTCTTCTTCCTCGTGACCGAGGTACACTCGCATTGTTATCTGCTCTTAGCTTTTGACAGTTGGGTCTAGTGTGTCCTTGCAGTCCGTAATAGTGACAAATATAGTTTATTCTAGGACCCTGCTGCTGTCTTGGAAGAGATCTTCCTCTAACTCCAAATCTAACTTCAGATTGATTTCGGGACTTGTTGAATTCTCGTTGATTTGCTATAGTCTGTTTCTTCTTGGCCTCAACTATCTCTGGAGTAGGCTTATCAACAGCCGTCTCATTGGTTTTTACACACTTTACTTCCTTGGTGACTTTGGCTGATGAGCTGCTCCCTCCGGTATATCCCAACCCGGACTTGTCTGAGGCATGTTTTTGGGATGAAATAACATCATCTAGCTTCCTGGAGGAGATCCTATCTACCTTGGCATGAGATTGTACTACCTCTTGCTCAAGGAATCTCACTTTAGTGTAAGCTTCTGATAGCTCACCATTAAGTGTTTCAATTTCACATTTTGCCTCTTTATATCGTGCCAGGAGACTTTTGTAATCTTCCTCAACTCTCTTCATCTTCTTGATGGCTACATTAGCCACTTTAGCATATTCACCGGTCTTCTCAAGGAGCGAGTTGTAAGTCTCTTGCAATCCCACTGTTTCTCCAACTTCCTTATCTTCAGACTCTTCGACTATTCCTATAGACTCCAAATCAAAATGTTCCCCAAGCTCCTTTACAAGTGTACCCAACTCATCTAAGGTCTCCACATGTGCAATGGTCATGAAAGCAGAGTAATTTCCTTCTCCGTCACAACCATCTTCAGAGTCAGAATTTGATGAATCAGCATCACTCAAAGTTGTGGCATAGACCTTTCCTTTTGTTTTCAAATAATTGGGACATTCCTTTTTGAAGTGTCCATGTCCATTACACTCGAAACGCACAATGTCCGAGGAAGATTGAGACTCATTCCCTTCTTTCCTCGTAAACTCTTTCCTATCACCTCTTGAAGATGAAAATTTCCTATCATTGAATGGTTTTCCACTGTTCTTCATCTTCAGGAATTTTCGGAAGTTTTTCGCCAGATATGCTACTTCCTTCTCCACTCCATCTTCTTCTGAAATATCATGAGATGCTACTCTTTCATCAATTGTTTTAAGAGCAAGTGATTTGCTCTTCTTCTGTGAAGGCAGGGACAATTCATATGTCTGTAGAGAACCAACCAGCTCTTGAACCTTGATGTCGTCAAGATCCTTGCTCTCTTCAATGGCTGTAACTTTGGGCCGGAAAGTTTCTGGTAGTGACCGGAGGATCTTCCTTACAATCTTTGAGTCCTCCGTCTTTTCTCCCAAGTTAAATTTACCAACAACCACTTCGTTCAGTTTGCTATAAAATGAATCAAACGACTCTTCCTCACTCATTTTTAACTCCTCAAAGCGAGTGGTCAGCATTTGAAGTTTTGTGTCCTTCACTTTCTTAGTTCCCTCATAGGTTGTCTCCAGAATTTCCCATGCTTCCTTAGCAATGGAGATGTGAGAAATCCGGTGGAATTCTTCTGGAGAAACACCGCAGAAGATAGCATTCAATGCCTTGCTATTTGCATTTGCTGCTGCAAGAGCATCCTTATCCCAATTTGCCTTAGGAGCCTCCGGTTTAGTCCAACCTATATCAACTGCATCCCACACAGTCTCATCCATAGAATACAAAAACGCCCTCATTCGGACTTTCCAAAATGTATAATTATTACCATAAAAAAATGGTGGAACATTGAGAGATTGAGACCTATCCATCTCACCAAGGGGACAAGGATCACACTCAGGTATTAAAACTACAACAAGTGCACCCGCTCTGATACCAATTGAAAGTTCAAAAAGGGTATAAAACACCTTTGAACGTTTAGACCCCAAATAACAAAGATACCAATTCAAGCTTTATATCAAACAATTAATGTGCGGAATATGATAACGAGCTTATAACTGAATTGATAGAACAATCTATACCAAATATAAACACATCCACAACAGTAAATATAAGGCAAAGGTAGAGGGAAAGAAGATGCAAACACACGGACAACACACGATGTGTTATCGAAGAGGAAACCGAAGTCCTCGGCGTAAAACCTCTCCGCCGCCCTCCAAGCGGTCAAATAATCCACTAAAGAATGTAGTTGGGATACATGAACAGCAGAAAACCCTCCAAGCCTAATCTACCCAAGTACCTAAGCCCTCCAAGCTTCTTGCTCCAACAAGGTTACGCCGAACCTATTTCTTCTCTAGCTTCCCGGATTCCGCTACTTGACCATAGCATCAACCAATGTATATTGGTTCCTTTTCAAACTGTTTCCCAAAGCACCAAATGGACCTTCTCACAGACGTGGGTGTGGTGAGACAAGGGTTTGGTAAATGACCTCTCAAGGGTATGACAATGGAGAGGAAGAGAGTAGAGGAATTTGTAGAGTCTCTTTAGATGAAGATTGGGGATGAATCAATCTTGTATTTCTCTAGGGTTTTATCTCACAAAATTCTCTCTGGAAGCTCTCTCAATATGATGGGTATAAGGGTGTATATATAGTAGGGTGAGAAAGGAATGCAAAACGTCAGTTTTTGCCAAACAGGGCAAGTTGGTGACTTGATCTCGCAGCTTGGCCAAGTCGCGAAATCAAGTCGCGACGTAACGGCTTGGCCAGACTGGAACTTTTGTCTTGTAGCGTGACAGCTGGCGCGACCCTTCAGCTTCCCAGTGTGCCTCTCACGTGACTGCCTTTCGCGGCTTGCCAGTCGCAAACCACCCGCGAGTCCTAGTCGCGAGACTCTGTTTTTCTTGCACACTCTTGAGCTTTTCTTCACATCTTCTCACACACTACCCTTACAATTTTCTCACCTAAATACAAGGTTACTAAGTGCTAAATTATAAGCAAATTGGTCACGGAATAAAGCCAATTAGATGGTTGATTAAATTCAACCTTACATTTTTTTTATTTTTTTGATACCAAATAAGGGAGATTACAAAAAGGTAAGTTATCTTATTAACAAAGTTCTCTTAAGGTGTCAAGTTATTGTGTCATACTAATTGATGAATAAGATTGCAGATGAATGTGCCACATAAACCCAAGTGTCATGCTACTAGTTATTAGATTATAGGTTACCATATTATACAGACTCGCGTGTTGCATTACTAATCAAATGTCAAATGCTATGCTATAGGCCATCGTGTCAAACAATAATTTTTTTTTTTTGAATTATCAAAAAAATAAAAAAGAGTACAACAATATTATACTCCTAAAATATTATATAATTTTTTGTAAAAATCAGCAATCCAGGTCATTATGTATTGACCAGAGTTATTTAAAGGAACATTATTTCTCTACGGCAAGTAATATAACTATGCCAGCCATGGTGGCTTAGCGTAAATCATCGAATGTTGATAGCCACTTTAGCCTCAATTAGTGGATAAACCACGTTTAGTTATGCAGTTTAACAATAATATATATTTAAGAAAATTGTTATAAATATCAAGACCTAAGCTCATTGTATTATCTTAATCAATGTCCAAGTCTTTTATTATCTTATTCAAGACCTTAGTTATTATCTTTTTATTTATTTATTATTTTTTAAGAAATAATTACAATATACTGCTAACTCTGCGGCACGAATCCTTTCCCCCAAGACTCCCAAACACTTTGTGCATGAGCAGACATATCAATTCAGCTACAAGGTCTTTGGCTTTATTATTATCTCAATCCTAGTTCATTTTACTTCTATTTTTTCAAAGTTCAACATAGAAAAGATATATGAACAAAACCTACATAAAAGTGTAGAAAAAAAACAAAAACAAAAACAAAAACAAAAACAAAAACGAAACAAAAGTATGAAGGGATCTGCCCCTGACAGAACCCGTTTTTTATTTAACAAATACTTCCCAAAATTAATTAATACTTTGCTTCCAATTTTTATATAAAAAATTAATATTTATTTGTATGTCAGAGTTTGGAAACTTGCTATCAACTTCTACCCCTTGTATCTAATTAAAGATCATTTGACCCAAAGTTCATGGCTTATTGTCTTCATCGTTTATTTTAACTAGTGTTTAACCCGCGCAATGCGTGGGATCATTTGAAATCTCATAAGTAGAAGAGAAATTATTATTACTATACATTCTAAAGACTCTCAATCATCACAACCCAGGGAAAAAAATTAAAAAATTAAAAATTAAAAATTGTAACATTCAATTTCAATTTTGCTAGCAGCAAAACTGTGCCTACTCACCAAAATGACTCTATACAGCATTTTTTACATATACAATAATCTAATGAGCTTATGTAGATAGCCGAACACTCATAACTTAAAACAATGGTCAGCGTAGCTGGTAAATCTACTTTGTACTCAAATCTCAACACATCAAACTTCTCACTCTATTTATTTTAATCATTTGATCATGCCGTTAAAAATGACAGCAAATCAAGTGTCAAAGTGAAAATATAATAAAATTATACAATAGAAATACAACTTCACATTTTGAACTTTGGTGATATTTACTTAGGAGCCTGACAAATTACATTGAAATAAAACAGACATGTCTTTCCACTTTACAACTAACCCAACCCAAAAGCTTAAATCAAAACTAACTCATATTTTTTGGTTCATAACCAAATCAAAGGGAAAAAAAAAAAAAAAAAATACTATAACATTCAATTTCAACTAGGAATGGCAATGGGTCGGGTTCGGGCCGGGTTTTTCCATACCCAGACCCGACCCGTGGGCCAAGACCCGCGGCCCAAACCCGCACTCACCAGGCTCCGCAGGCCCCGTGGGCCCCGTCTAGCTAGGCCAAATTTAGGCCTAATTATCGGACCAAATCATGGCCCAATCACAATCAATTTTTTTTAAGGCCCAGATGCCAAAAATAGGCCCAACCAGCTTAAAATATGAAGAAA